>ML299336.1:0-43768 GCA_005239495.1 Nicotiana undulata
TCAATATCTCAATAAATGCCCGACAAGGGTCTCAACTATAACCAAACAACTCAATATATATACCGTATACTTGGATCCTCAATTGAAACAACATTTCATAATCTCTACAACCAGTACATCAACCACAATCAACTTCTTAAGTAGAGGCAATTACATAGTATGATGAACATTGAAGAAATAACTGAATTTTTATCAAAAATAGACTCACGGGCATGCTGGAAAAATGAAAGAAGGGGGTTAAATCCCGTATTTTAAAGAAAGTGCACTACCCAGCTGTCCCTTCATCGCGATCGCAACAAGGGGCCCGCGATTGCGAAGGCCAATGGGCCAAGCCCCTGAGGCCCTTCTATGCGAACGTAGTAAGGGGCTCGCGAGCGCGAAAGCTAGCCAACTAGACCTCCACGAACGCGGTGAATATCGTGCGAACGCGAAGGGTAGACGGGCATGGTCTCGTCCTACCACTACGCGAATGCGGAGACAAGGGTGTGATCGTGAAGGTCAGGGATCTAACCCATCACGAACGCGAGGAGGAGGGTGCGATCGCGAAGGTCAAGGACCCAACACATCGCGATCACGGAGGGGACTTCGCGAACGCATAGAGCATTCATCCGCCCAGCCCCAATCCTTCTTCGCGAACGCGGCCCCCCTTCCACGATCACGAAGAAGGAAACAAGATAGAGAAATTTCTTGTTTCTTGAATTTAGCTTCCGGGGGTCCAAAACTCACCCGAGCCCCTCGGGACCCCGTCCAAAGGCATTGGCAAGTTTGTATTCATGATACGGACTCGCTCGAATTTCTAGAACGTGAAAAACAACAACAAAACTCAAAATTCGACCCCAAAACCAAATTGAATCAAACTCAAGAACTTCAAGTTCTTGATTTCTATAACGATGCGTCGGACCGACCTATACTACTCGGAATGACTTCAAATTTTGCAGGCAAGTCATGAATGACATTACGGAACTATTCCCAGTCTCGGAATTCTATTCGGACCTCGATAACATAAAATCACGTCCCAAGCCACATTTCACACTTAAGGAAATCCTGATTTCCATATTGGGCGCCGAAATGCTCTCGGGTTATCGAAGACACGTTCCGAATATACGCCCAAGTCCGAAATCATCATACGAAGCTACTGAAACTATCAGAACTCAATTCCGAGTTCATTTGCTAAAAATGTTGACCGAAGTCAAATTTGGCCAAAAAGACCAACCTTAAGGAACCAAGTGTTCCTATAACACTCTAAACACTTCCAAATCCCGAACCACCCGTCCCCTCAAGTCACAAATCACACGAAGCCTCTATGAGAAGTCTCATGTAGGGTAACGGGGTCCTAATACGCAATACGACCGGTGGGGTCGTTACAACGGAGGTTTGTTATGGGGTGGCACTCAGGTATTTAGGCTACAATGGCCCAGGAGGTTGAGATGGGGACTTCTTATCAGCTAGTCATGGAGATAGCTCAGAGGATTGAGGGTTACCGTCATAGAGGTAGAGAGCAAATTTAGAGGGACAAGTGGGTTCGTTATTCTAGAGAGTTTAGAGGTGCCCCGACTGGAGGTAGAGGTCAGTTTATGAGGGGTCATCGCTGCGGCCCACATATCTAGCATAACCGCCTCCTCGAGGTGCTCCTGTGCGACCCTATTTCAGTGCCATGCTGGAAAGTTCTTACCGTCCACCAGCTATTCAGGGTTCTTCCAGGGGGTACTTAGGCCACAATGGTTCTTCTAGCGCCTATTTCAGTTCCGGGCTAGAAAGTTCTTACCGCCTACCAGCTATCTAGGGTTCTTCTAGTGGGTATTCAGGCCATCAGGGTCATACTTTAGGTCAGCAGATCGTCGTACCGAGAGGTTGTTTCGAGTTCATAGATCCTATTCATGTGTGGAGGTTCTGCCCCAAGATTCGGGGTAAGGCAATATAACAGGGTCATCATCCCATGATTACAACACCTGTCGTCCGACCGCCTAGAGGCAGAGGGAAATCGGGTAGGGGCCGTCCTAGAGGCGGAGGCCAGGCAGGGGGAGGTCAGCGAGCTACTGTCCAGTTAGGCAAAGGCCAGTCAGTTGGCGCTCTAGCTAGGTTCTATGCTTTTTCGGTCAGACCATATGCAGTTGCCTCAGATGTCGTGATCACTGGTACTATTTTTGTCTGCGGTAGGGATGCTTCGGTATTATTTCATCCAGGGTCTACCGATTCATATGTGTCATCTCTGTTTTCTCATTTACAGGATGTTCCTTGAGAGTCCTTGGGCACTCCTATTTATTTGTCCACTTCTGTGGGCAATTCTGTTGTTGTGGATTGGATCTATCGGTCCTTTGTGGTCACGTTATGTTTTTATGAGACTAGAGCGGATCTTCTGTTGCTCGTTATGACCATACTTTGAGGTTATCCTGGGCATGGACTGGTTATCTTCTCATCACGCCATCCTTGATTGCCATTCCAAGACTGTTACCTTGGCGATGCTAGAGTTGCCTATATTAGAGTGAAAGGGTTCGTCTGCCAGTACACATATTCAGATCATCTCTTTTATGAAGGCTCGACACATGGTCGAAAAGGGTTATTTGCCTTATCTTGCCTATGTTCGGGGTACTACCACAGAGTCTCCAGCGATTAATTTAGTGCTCGTAGTCTGTGAGTTCTCTGATATGTTTCCTTCTGATCTTCTAGGCATGCCACCAGATCGTGATATCGATTTCTGCATTGATTTGGCTTCAGGTACTAAGCCTATATATATCCCACCATACCGTATGGCCCCGAAAAAGTTCAAGGAGTGAGCAACTTGAGGAGTTGCTAGAAAAGGGGTTTGTTAGGACGAGTGTATCTCCTTGGGGTGCACCATTGTTATTTTTGAAGAAGAAAGATGGGACTATACGGATGTGCATTGATTACCTCCAGTTGAACAAAGTTACCATTAAGAACAAGTACCAGTTGTCGCGTATTGATGATTGTTTGACCAGTTGTAGGGTGATAGGGTGTTCTCTAATATCGACTTGAGATCGGGTTACCATCAGTTGAAGATTCGGGACTCGGATGTTTCGAATACTTCTTTCCGTACTAGATATGGCCATTGTGAGTTTCTAGTGATGTCCTTCGGCTTGATTAACGCCCCAGTGATGTTTATGGATTTGATAAACAGGGTGTTCAGGCCTTATATTTATTCATTCGTCATTGTTTTCCTTGATGGCATATTGATATATTCGCGTAGCATGGAGGAGCACGAGCGACATTTGAGAGTGGTGCTTCAGACCTTGCTGGAACAAAAGTTATCTACTAAGTTCTCCAAGTGTGATTTTTTTCTAGATTTTATAGCATTCTTGGGTCATGTTGTATCAGACGAGGGTATTAAGGTGGATCCCAAGAATATTTAGGTAGCTCAGAGTTGGCCTTGTCCTACTACGACGACTGAGATCAGGAGCTTATTCGGGTTAACATGTTATTATCGTCGAATTATGGAGAGCTTCTCATCTATTGCAGCACCTTTGACTAGATTGACCCAGAAGGGTGCTCCATTTCTTTGGTCCGATGATTGTGAGGAGAGCTTCCAGAAGCTCAAGACAACTTTGACTAAAACACCAGTTCTAGTGTTGCCTTTCGATTTCGAGATGTATATTGTGTATTGCGGCATTTCACGCATATGTTTGGGTTGTGTGTTGATGCAGGATGGGAAAGTTATTGCACATGCTTCACGTCAGCTGAATCTACATGAGAAGAATTATCTTGTACATAATTTAGAATTGGCCGCAACTGTTCATGCTTTTAAGATATGGAGGCATTATCTTTGTGGGGTGTTCTATGAGGTTTACACTGATCATCGCAGCTTAGAACATTTGTTCAAGCAAAGGGATCTCAATTTGAGGTAGCGCAGATGGATTGAGTTACTGAAGGATTATGATATCACCATTCTTTATCGTCCGGGCAAGGCGAATGTAGTAGCTTGGCATTCATTTCAGAGGAGGAGAAGCCACTATCTTTGGACATGCAGTCCTTGGATAACAGACTTGTGAGGTTGGATATTTAAGATCCCAACTGAGTTCTTGCATGCTTCATTTCCTAGTCTTCACTATTGGAGTAGATCAAGGCTCGACAGTTTGATTATCCACACTTGTTGGTTCTCAGCGAGATGGTACTACAGGGTGGTGCTAAAGAGGTTACTATCGGCGAGGATGGTGTTCTGTGACTCTTGGGTCATCTATGCGTTCTTAATGTCGATTGCTTGAGGGAGATGATTCTAGAGGAGGCACACAGTTCCCCATATTCCATTCATCCAGGTGCTACGAAGATGTATCGTGACCTGAGGCAGCATTATTGGTGGCGGCAGATGAAAAAAGACATAGTGGAGTATGTAGCTAGATTCCTAAATTTCCACACTAGAGGCCAGGTGGCCTACTCCAGCAGATGACTATACTTGAGTGGAAGTGGTAACACATTACCATGGACTTTGTAGTTGGGTTGCCGCGGACCTTGCGGAAGTTCGATGCAGTTTGGGTCATTGTCGACACATTGACCAAGTCGTCACACTTCATCCCAGTTGTGACTACGTATACTTCGGAGAGGTTGGCCCATATTTATATTCAGGAGATAGTTCGGTAGCATGGTGTTCCTGTTTCCATCATATACGACAGAGTCCCTCAATTTACTTCGTATTTCTGGAGAGCAGTATAGAGTGAGTTAGTGACCCGTGTAGAGCTCAGCATAGCATTTCACCACAGAGAGACAAGAAGTCAGAGCGGACAATTCAGATCTTGGAGGACATGCTCAGAGCATGTGTGATTGACTTTAGAGGGTAGTGGGATTGATTCTTTCCCTAGGCCGAGTTTGCTTACAACAACAGTTATCAGTCCAGCATCGAGATGGATCCATTTGAGGCTTTATATGGTCTTCGACGTCGTTCTCCCATTGGTTGGTTTAAGCCCGGCGAGGCTAAGTTATATGGTACTAATTTGGTGAAGGATGCCTTGGGAATGGTAAAGTTTATTCAGAAGCGACTCCGCATAACTCAATCCAGACAGAAGAGTTACGCAGATCTGAAGGCGCGTGATGTATCATTTATGGTCGGGGAGAAGGTTCTCTTGAAAGTCTCGCCGATAAAGGGGATTATGAGGTTTGGGAAGAAGGGCAAGTTGAGCCCAAGGTTTATAGGCTCATTTAAGGTGTTGCGATGAGTTGGAGAGGTTTCTTATGAGCATGTATTTCCTCCCAGTCTATCGGTAGTTCATCCAGTGTTCCACGTGTCAATGCTCTGGACGTATCATGCCGACTTGTCACATGTGTTAGACGTCAGCACGATTCAGTTAGATAAGAGACTCAGTTATGAGGAGGAGCCAGCTGCCATTGTTGATAGGCAGGTTCGCCAGTTGAGGTCCAAGAGGATTTCTGCAGTAAAGGTTCAGTGGATGGGCCAACCAGTCGAGGAGGTGACTTGGGAGTCCGAGGAGGACATGCAGAGCATATATCCACACTTATTCATCACTCTAGGTATGATTCTAGACTCGTTCGAGGACGAACGTTTGTTTAAGAGGTGAAGAATGTAACATACCCGACATGTTTTGCTTTTTTGAACCCCGTTCCCCTAAATAAGACTCCATGTATCTTCCTTTATTGTTTTATGACCTGCGAGGATGGTTAGTTCGGGATTTGGAAGGGTTCGAGTTGAAATATGAACACTTGGTTCCTTAAGGTTGGCTAAAAGGCTAAGTTTGACTTTGGTCAACGTTTTGAGTAAAGGACCTCGAAATCAAGATTTGACGGTTCCAATAGGTTCGTATAATGATTTTGGACTTGGGCGTATGTTCGGATAGGGTTTTGGATGATCCGGGAGCGTTTCGGCGCCTAATAGTTAAAGTTGGTTTTTTGAAGGTTTTGAAGTTCTATAAATTTTGTTTGGAGTAGGTTTTGGTGATATCGAGGTCCAAATGGGATTCCGAGACCGGGAATAGTTCTGTATGGCGCGTTCAGAGTTAATTGAAGAACTTGAAGTCCATATTTTTATTCAATTTGGTTTTGCGGTGTTATTCTTGGTTTTGTTGTTGTTTTACGTGTTTCGAGAGTTTGAGCACTTCCGTATTATATTCATAGACTTGTTGGTGTAGTTGGACGTGGTCCCTAGGGGCTCGGGTGTGTTTCAGACCGCCCGGAGCTAAGTTTGGCAAACTAGATTTTCCAGTTCTGGTTCCTTCTTTGCGAACGCGAAAGGGCCATCGCGTTTGTGGAGAAGGATTTGGACTGGGTGGGTTATTATGTTTCGCGTTTGTGAATCCCAGGCCGTGCTCATGGAGGCTCGGGGCCAGTGGTCTACGCGTTCGCAGAAGACCTATCGCGTTCGCGAAGGGTCGAGGGGTCTGGGCCTGGGCAACACAGTTGCCCAATGAGATCGCGAGGTAAGGAACATGTTTGCGATAGGGAGTCAACCCATTGCATCTCGTTCGTGAGACTCTTTCCGCGATCGCGATGAAGGAGTTTCATGGGTTCTCTAGTTTTTCCTTCACGAACGCATAGGCTTTGTCACGTTCGCGATGAAGGGTCAGGTCTGGGCAGAATGTTTTAAAACGGGACATAGGACCTTTTCCTCTCATTTTTCACACAGGGGGATTTCAACCTAGCTATTGAGGGTAAGTAATTTCTACCTAATGTGAGTTTAAGACATAGATTATGGGTATATTTTAACATATAAATTTGTGGAATTTATGGGTTAGATGAAAAACCTAGTTTTTTTCATAAAAATGGGATTTAACCACGAAATTGGTTAATGGAATTTAGTGAAAATAATATATTTGAGTTCATGAGGTTATGGGTAACAACTTTCTTCAAAAATATCCGGAATCCGGGCACGTGGGCCCGGGGATGAATTTTAAGGCTTCTTCAAATAGGCTTGAGAAGTCACTTCGATAGTTAGGATATGAACTTCTGAACATGTATTGATTATTTTATATAATATTTGACTAGTTTTGAGTCGTTTGGCACCGAATAGGGTTTGAACACAATCTTGGACCGGAAAGTAGGCTTTGAGACGAGGTAAGTCTCTTTTCTAACCTTGTAAGAGGGAATTAACCCCATAGGTGAATTAATTAATACATGCTTCTATTTGTGGGGGCTATGTACGCACGAGGTGACGAGAGTCCGTACGTAGCTACTAATTATGCTTATGTCTGGGTAGTCTAAGACTCATACCATGCTATAATTGCGATGTTTGCACCCTACTTGTTAACTTAATTTCTTAAATCATGTTGGAAATTGATAAAAGAATAGTAGACGGTTAAATTTTGTTTACTTAAATTCTTGGACGGGCCACTTGACTGTTATTGATAATTGATGTTTCTTAAAATAATTGCCTCTTCATAAATCTTGAATTGGCTATTATAAACTATGGTTCTATGGTTCGTGTTGTTCCACCCTCGGAAGTGTACAATTTAAATATTCTTATGTTGGATCAGGTCGCACGACCTCGACATAAATTGCATGTGATAAATCTTTGAGACCATTTATAATTGATATTTCTTCCTTGCTTGAGATATAAATTGTTAAACAATGAAAATAAATTCGCGACTTAGTATTTGTGAAAGGACTGTTTACTATTTCCTGTTATTGAGTTTTCAGTATTAATCATGAAATCCATGCTTAGTTATAATTTTGACATCTTATTGTTAGCCCAGAGTAAGTGTCAAATCCGACCCCTCGTCATTAATTATTCGAGGTTAGACTGAATACTTACTAGGTACATGTTGTTTATGTACCCACGCTACACTTCTGCACTTAATGTGCAAGATATGAGGCAGGTGCATCTGAATATCAGTCCAACGCGCACACTTGATCCCTGTTATGAGACTACCTGGTGAGCTGCCTTCCGAGACGTTTTGCAGCAGCCTGAGTCTTTCTTTTGTTTATTGTTCTGTCTATTTTATTTCAGACAGTAGAGTAGTAATATTTTGTATATTCTACTAGTATCCCATACACTTGTGACACTAGGTCTTGGTGATTTATGCTAGTAGACACTTAATGGTTTTGGGTTATTTTATTTATTTCTCTTGATTTCAAAAGTTTACTCTCTTATTTTGTCTAATTCTTACTTCTGATTTAGGTATAGTCTAATAACCAACAATTTCAATATTTCAAAAAGAAAAGATTACAGAGTTAGTTCATTATTGGCTTGCCTAGAGGTAACTTTGGGCGCCATCATGACCTATAGGGGAAATTGAGCCATGACAAGACCGGTCTGGCGACTTCAATTGGGAACCCACCAGATTCGTGTTCACCAGTGGTGAATGTGGAAGACCTGCATTCATCTATTTTTCTTGGCTCCCTGGTGTGTTTTGTGTGTTACAGGTAGCATTTTTGTTATGTGCGGTCATTTGGTGACAGGAGGGAAGTGCACGCGCGAAAACAACAGAGTAGATCGGCTGGTAGGATTAAGGGAAGTACGTGAGGTTTCTCAGCATACGGAGTACACCAAGTCGAAAGTCCAGGTTATATTCGCGGGAATTGGTACCTCTCGCCCCATGTTTCCCTTTCTCCCATGGTAGTTTATTTGTTAACGTAGTAGTTCATACTTAGTTTAGTCATTCTAGTAGTGGGCATGTAGTTACTATTTGTTCCTTTCGAGTTTGGACCTGTGCTTGATCTTTGTAGGCACTTTTTTTTCTTTTTCCTTTCTAGACTTTCGCAGGCATAGTAGTTGTGGTTTGTGATGGCAGAATAAGGTCATGTCCTTAGGGAGGGAGGGTGGTGGGTGTAACGACCCGGTCGGTCGTTCCAAGAGTTATAGCCCCGTTTCCCCCATTTCTGCTTCCTTAGGTGTTGTTCAGCGTTATTATGTTGCATCGAGTTGGTTGGTTCGTGTCTGGAGTGGTTTTTGGAGTGGAATGAGATACTTAGTCTCTTATTTAGGAGTTCAAGCTAGAAAATTCAATCGGATGTTGACCAATGAGTAAACGATCTCGGACTTCGGTTAGCTCCGTTAGGTGATTTTGGGCTTAGGAGCGTGTCTAGAATGTAATTTGGAGGTCCGTGGTAGAATAAGGCTTGAATTGGCGAAATTGGACAATTGGTGATTTCGGCCGGTAATGGGAAATTTGATATCAGGGTCTGAATAGAATTTCAGAAGTTGGAATAGATTCAAGTGTCATATTTGACTTGTATGCAAAATTTGGGGTCATTCGGGCATGATTTGATAGGTTTCGGCGTCGTCTGTGGAATTTGGAGGTTTATAAATTCTTAGGCTTGAAATTTGAGGGTAATTTGGTGTTCTTGTGTTGTTTTGAGTGATTCGTAGGTTCTCCTAAGTTTGAATGATGTTATGGGATATGTTGGTATGTTTGGTTGAGGTCCCGAGGGCCTCGGGGGAGTTTCAGGTGGTTGTGGGATCATTAGTTGGTTGGAAGTTGGCAGATCTCTGATCTTAAGTGTAGGAAGTACAGACCATATAGAATTGGCGTAGACCGTGGAGGTATTATGCGGCCGTGGTGGAAATTACACGGGCCGCGGAAGAGAGAATGCGGCCACGGTGTATTTGTGCAGACCGCGAAAAGTAAGGTTCATGGTCTGTGGCAGCAACAGCAATTGGGCGGACCGCGGCGAAGAGTGTGCGGCCACGATAGAGTAACACGGACCACGGTGAGGAGTGCGCGGCCGCGAAGGAATTATGCGGACGAGGTGATGGTTCAGAGAGCCCTATATAAGCGGGGTTCAGGGTTTTGTTTCACATTTTTGACCCAGGGAGCTCGATTTGTGGCGATTGTTTGAAGATTTTTCAAACAATTCATTGGGGTAAGTGATTCTAACTCGGATTTGGCTAATATACATGAATATATCACCGATTTCACCATTTGAATAGTACTTTGAGGTGGAAATTTGGGAAAAAATTGTAGAAACTTCATAAAATGGATTTTTGGGATTTGAATGTCGATTCGAAGTTGGATTTTGATAAATTTGGCATGGTTGAACTCGGGAGTAAATGGGTTTCCTTGTGTTGTAATTTTTATTGGATTTCGAGACTTGGGCTCATGGGTCGGGTCTGACCGAATTTGAGATTTTTGGTCTAATTTGATAATTTTCATGTGGAATTCATCCCTTTAGCGTATATTGATGACAATAGACTAATTTTGGATAGATTTGGAGTGTTTGGAGGCCGAGTCGAGAGGCAAGATCGTCGCAGAGTATGATTTTTGCTTGAGGTATGTAACGCTTCCAAACTTGGCTCTAAGGGTTCGAAACCCCGAACTATGTGTTATGTGGTTAGTATTGAGGCGCACACACCAAGTGACGGGCGTGCGACCGTGCACCATGAGTATTGTGGTCTGGTTCATTCCATGCCCCCGCTTAGTGACTCTTTATTGCTGATATCCATGTTTCTATCATGTGATTTAGTAAATGTACTGTAAATCATGCTAGATATCCCGCCAAGGTTTCACACCAATGCTATTGAGACCCGAATGGTCATTTCTTGCTGTGATCTCATTAGTTTCATTGATATTTTGTACTCAGTCTAATTCATGCATATCATGTCTCAGTCTCAAATATTATTATTTGGCACATCATATCATTGTGTCGGGCTAGTTTCATGGCATTGTGAGCTCGTGTGTGTGAGACTTGAGAGTGATGACTGAGTGAGGCCGAGAGCCTGATGATGAGTGACAGTTATGGGATCGGGATGCATACGACAGTGGTTATGTTGATGATTGTGATAGCGCTTGGGCTGTAGGAGCCCCTTCGGAGTCTGTAACACACCCCTAGTGAGCGTAGATGATATTATTGAGGGATGGATTTCCCTGGACATGGATTTGTCCAAAGTATTGATACCTGGATATGGATTTCTCCGTAGGGTTGTATTACCCTTTTTTTCCCTCGGTACCGAGTGACTATATAGTCAACATCGAGTATGTTCCGGGATGGATTTCCTGGGCCGAATGGCCATATGCGGTACCGCGAGGTTGAGCACTTGAGAGTGGGAGTACATGGTACATTTCATACATACTGTGCATTGACATGTAGCGATTTGCTGAGCTTTATACTTCACATCGTCCAAATTTGCATTACCTTTACTTCTTGAGTTGAATACATGATGAAAGCATGTCTACTTTACTGAACAGTTAAATTTTGTTATCTGTTGAGGTTTAGTCCGTCATTACCTATTTGTCCATAGTTTGGACTTGTTACTTACTGAGTTGGTATACTCATATCACCCCCTACACCTTGCGTGCAGATTCAGGTATCTCAGGCCACGGTAGTGGTTGTTAATTATTTCGGTCGCGGATTATCATCGGAGATAGAGAGGTAGCTTCCTGGCGATCCCGCCTTTCTCTTTCCTTATCTTCTTTTAGTGTATTTTGGATTATTCCCTGACAATGTTGTCTTGCTATATTTCAGAACAGTTGTAGTATTGTCTCATGTCTTAATGACACCCGATATCGGGGTTTTATTTTCCGTTATTTGGTTTAAGTTTATCTCTCTTACGCAAACTTTAGTTTGAAAAAGGCTAATATCTAATTTTTAATGAAATATCGAATGGTTTGGGAGTGTGTCGACTTGCCTAGTTTCACGATAGGCGCCATCACGATCGAGTTGGTTTTGGGTCGTGACAAGTTGGTATCAGAGCCTAGGTTACATAGGTCTCTCAAGTCATGAGCAGGTTTAATAGAGTCTTGCAGATCGATACGGAGACGTTCGTACTTATCTTCGAGAGGCTCCGGAACCCTTAGGAAAAATCTCACATTCTTGAATTCCTGTTGTTCGAATCTATTGATTCTGGTAACTAAATATGTATTGTTTTATTCTCTCATAGATGGTCAGGACCCGCACTACCGGACAGGGCGACCTTCCACCAGTACCACCAGTTAGGCCCGTGAGGGGTCGAGTTTGAGGTAGGGGTAGGGGTGCGGCCCGCACAGCAGCCGGTACAGTAATTGTGGACCCTCCCGTTGTTCCAAATAAAGTCCCAGCCACAGATGCTCCAGCGGGACTAGCTCAGGCACCCCTTGTGCCTATTGTGATTCGTGGCCTTCAGGAGGCCGTAGCCCAGATTCTATCAGTGTGCACTGGCCTGGCTTAGGTGGTCTCAGTTACTACGACCGCAGCTACTTCTCAGGCCGGGGGAGGCACTCAGACTCCTGCCGCTCGCACACCTGAGTAGGTTGTTCAGGGACTTCAGACACTGGGGGCACCTCTAGCCCAGCTGGTTGCCCCTACTCAGGATTATGTAGTTCCAGTCATGCCTGATGACGTGCATCATAGAATGGAGAGGTTTGGTAGACTTCAGCCTCCGACTTTTCGGAGTGCAGAGGGCGAGGATGCCTAGGGTTTCTTGGATAAGTGTCAGAGGATTCTCTGTACAACGGGTATTCTGGAGACCAGTGGGGTCTCATTAACTTCCTTCCAGTTCTCGGGAGCTGCCTTTACTTGGTGGGAGGCTTATGAGAGGTGTAGGCCTGTTGGTGCAGCGCCCCTTACCTGGCAGCAGTTTTTAGCTCTCTTTCTGGAGAAGTATGTGCCACAGTCCCACAGAAAAGAGTTGCGCAGGCAGTTCTAGCAGTTGCGTCAGGATGATGTGACTGTGACACAGTATGAGATGATATTTTCATAGCTAGCCCATCATGCTGTTTGGTTGGTTCCTACAGGTAGGGAGAGGATCAAGAGGTTCGTGGATGGCCTCGCATATCAGCTTCATATTCTTATGACCAGAGAGAAGGTGTCTGGTGCTACTTTTGAGGAGGTGGTTGACATCGCCCGAGAGATAGAGTCAGTTCGTCGCTAGGAGCTAGTTGAGAGGGAGGCCAAGAGGCCTCAGGGATCTGGTAGTTATAGTGGTGTTCCTTCTGAGGGTCAGTTCTAGCACGGCAGAGGCCGTCCCTTCAGACATGCTCAGTCAGCCCGTCCAGGTCACCGTGGTGGATTATCTGGCCATGGCCTTCACAATTCCCATCAGATCCATTCATCTCTCAGTGCCCTCCCAGCTTAGAGTGCAACTCATGCACCATCAGCTCAGGCTCATCTATGCCTGGTTCTTCTAGTAGGTATCCCGGTGCTCGGGGCTCCCTTCAATCCCCATTGCTAGTGGCCGATAGAGGTTGCTTTGAGTGTGAATATTTGGGTCATATCAAGAGATTCTGTCCCCGCCTTACAGGAGGGTCATCCCAGCAGGGGAGTCCGCCTTCAGATTCAGCACCAATAACTTCACCACCCGCCCAGCCAGCTAGGGGTGGGGTTCAGGAAACTAGGGGTCGCCCTAGAAGGGGAGGTTGATCCGGAGGTGGTCATGCCTGTTTTTATGCAGTCCCAGCCAGAAAAGATGATATCGCTTCAGATGTCATGATTATAGCTATTGTTTCAGTCTGTCACCGAGATGCCTCGGTCTTATTTGATCCCGGTTCCACATATTCATATGTTTCATCATATTTTTCTCATTTTCTGGATATACCCTGTGAGTCTTTAGTTACATTTGTTCATGTGTCTACTCCTGTGGGAGATACTATTATTGTGGACCGCGTGTATCAGTCATGTGTGGTGTCTATTGGGGGTTTGGAGACCCGAGTGGATTTGTTATTGCTCAGTATGGTTGACTTCGAGGTGATATTGGGCATGGATTGGTTATCTCCATGTCATGTTTTTCTGGATGGTCACGCTAAGACAATGACCTTAGTGACGCCGGGATTTTCGAGGGTTGAGTGGAGTCGTTCTATAGATTATGGGCCTAGTAGGGTGATTTCATACCTGAAGGCTCAGCGTATGGTTGAGAAGGGTTGCCTATCTTATTTGGCTTTTGTGAGGGATATTAGTGCATAGACTCCCACTATTGATTTTGTTCTAGTGGTCCGTGATTTTCCGGATGTGTTTCTTGCAGACCTATCAGGCATGCCGCCGGATAGGGATATTGACTTTGGTATTGATTTGGTGTCGGGCACTCAGCCTATTTCTACTCTACCGTATCGTATGGCACCAACATAGTTGAAGGAATTGAAAGAACAACTTCAGGAACTCCTAGATAAGGGGTTTATTCGGTCTAGTGTGTCACCTTGGGGTGCTCCGGTTCTATTTGTGAAGAAGAATGATGGTTCCATGTGAATGTGCATTAATTACAGGCAGTTGAACAAGGTCACAGTCAATAACAAGTATCCTTTTCCTCGTCTTGATGATTTATTTGACTAGCTTTAGGGAGCGAGGGTGTTCTCTAAGATTGATTTGAGGTCCTAGTATCATCAGCTGAAGATTCGGGATTCAGATATTCCTAAGACAGCTTTCAGGGCTTGTTATGGCCATTATGAGTTCTTGGTGATGTCTTTTGGGTTGACCAATGCCCTAACAACGTTAATGCATTTGATGAACAGTGTATTCCAGCCATATTTGGACTCCTTCGTTATTGTGTTCATTGATGACATTCTGGGTACTCTCGTAGCCAGGAAGAGCATGTTCAGCATTTGAGAACTGTATTACAGAGATTGAGGGAGGAGAAGCTTTATGAAAATTCTTCAAGTGTGAGTTTTGGCTTGGCTCGGTAGAGTTCTTGGGGCTCGGGGTGTCCAGTGAGGGTATTCAGGTGGATCCGAAGAAGATAGAGGCAGTGTAGAGTTGGCCTAGACCGTCCTCTACTATGGAGATTAGGAGTTTCCTTGGTTTGGCAGGTTATTACCGTCTCTTTGTGGAGGAATTTTCATCTCTTGCTTCGCCCTTGACCAAATTGACCCAAAAGGGTGCTCTATTCAGGTGGTCGGACGAATGTGAGGAGAGCTTTCAGAAGCTCAAGACTGCTTTGACCACAACTCCAATGTTAGTTCTGCCATCAGCTTCAGGTTCTTATACCGTGTATTGTGATGCCTCTAGGGTAGTAATTAGTTGTGTTTTGATGCAGGATGGTAGGGTGATTTCCTACGCCTCATGCTAGTTGAAAACCCATGAGAAGAATTATTTGGTGTATGATCTTGAGTTAGCAGCCATTGTTCACGCCTTAAAGATTTGGCGTCATTATTTGTATGGGGTCCATTATGAGATTTATACTGATCACCAGAGTCTGTAGCATATGTTTAGGCAGAAGGACCTTAATTTGCGTCAGCGGAGATGGTTGGAGCTTCTTAAGGACTATGATATCACTATTCTATACCATGCCGGGAAGGCCAATATGGTGGCTGATGCCTTGAGTCGCCGGGCAGAGAGTTTGGGGAGTTTACCATATCTTCCAGCAGTAGAGAGACCTTTAGCATTGGATGTTCAGGCCTTAGCGAGCCATCTTGTGAGATTGGATATTTCGGAGCCTAGTCGGGTATTAGCTTGCGTAGCCTCTAGGTCTTCTCTTTATGATTGTATCAGGGAGCGCCAGTATGATGACCCACACTTACTCGTTCTTCAAGACAGGGTCTGGCGAGGTGATGCTAGGGATGTGACTATTGGTGATGATGGTGTGATGAGGATGCATGGCTGGATATGTGTGCCTAATGTAGATGGGCTTCGGGAGTTGATTCTTGAGGAGGCCAACAGCTCACGGTACTCCATCCATCCGGGTGGCGCGAAGATGTACCAGGAGATGAGATAGCACTATTGATGGATGCGGATGAAGAAGGATATAGACAAATTTGTAGCTCGGGGTCTCAACTGTCAGCATGTTAAGTATGAGCATTAGAGACCGGGTGGCTTGCTTCAGAGATGAGATATTTCGGAGTAGAAGTGGGAGCGGATCACCATGCACTTTGTAGTTGGGCTTCCGCGGACTTCCAATGCTATATAGCTTATTGTGGATCGGCTGACCAAGTCTGCGCACTTCATTCCTGTGGGTACTACTTATACTTCGGAGCGGTTAGCTGATATATATATATATATATATATATATATATATATATATATATATATATATATATATAATATCGGAATAAGCGAAGTTTCAAGGTTTGGAAAAAAATCATTAGTAAATACGGATAAAGTACTTAGACTGTGTTCAAACGGTAGTAACGAGATAAAAATCAAGTAAAATCAGTGGTTATGATAAAATATTAAATTGTTGTTCAGCTCAATCAAGGGCAGTAATAATAGAATTGAAATTTAAGCAGGTTATAGAAAGAACTATGGAATTTCCGTGAAAATGTCCAATGCACGCGCTCATCACCTCNCAGTTCACGTCGCAGTTTTGGAGGGCCGTGCGACGCTAGTTGGATACTCAGGTTGAGGTGAGCACAACTTTTCACCCTTAGACGGATGGGCAGTCCAAGCGCACTATTTAGATATTGGAGGACATGTTGCGCTCTTGTGTCATTGATTTTGGGGGTTCATGGGACAAGTTTCTGCCACTCGCGAAGTTTGCATATAATAATAGTTATCAGTCGAGTATTCAGATGGCTCATATGAGGCTTTATTGGGAGGAGGTGTAGATCTCTGGTTGGGTGGTCTGATCCGGTGAGGCTAGACTCTTGGGAACAGATCTGGTGCAAGATGATTTAGATAAGGTGAAATTGATTCAGGAGCAGCTTCGCATGACACAGTCTAGGCAGAAGAGCTATGCGGATAGAAAGGTCCGTGATGTGTCATTTATGGTTGGGGAGAAGGTATTGCTGAAGGTGTCACCCATGAAGGGTGTTATGAGGCTTGGGAAGAGGGGCAAGTTGAGCCCCCGGTTCATTGGGCCTTTTGAGGTGCTTCAGAGGATAGGGGAGGTGGCTTATACGCTTGCTTTGCCACCCAGTTTGTCGAGTGTGCATCCGACATTTCATGTTTCCATGCTTCAGAAGTATGTTGGCAACCCGTCCCATGTGTTGGACTTCAGCACGGTTCAGTTAGAGGGTAATATGACTTATGATGTAGAGCTGATAGCTATTTTTGATCGGCAGGTTCGAAGGTTGAGGTCAAAGGACATAGCTTCAGTGAAGGTGTAGTGGAGAGGGCAGCCGGTGAAGGAGGCCACCTGGGAGACCGAGCGGGAGATGCGGAGCAAATATTCCAACCTATTTGAGAGTCCAGGTATGTTTCTAGACTCGTTCGAGGATGGAAGTTTGTTTAAGAGGGGGAGGATGTAACGACCCGACCGGTCGTTCCGAGAGTTATAGCCCCGTTTCCCCTACTTATGCTTCCTTAGGTGTTGTTCAGTTTTAGTATGTTGCATCGGGTTGGTTGGTTTGGGTCTGGAGTGATTTTTGGAGTGGAATGAGACACTTAGTCTCTTATTTAGGAGTTCAAGTTAGAAAAGTCAATGGGATGTTGACTTACTTGTAAACGATCTCGGACTTGTATTCTTATGGTTTGGTTAGCTCTGTTAGGTGATTTGGACTTAGGAGCGTGTGCGGAATGTAATTTGGAGGTCCGCGGTAGAATTATGCTTAAATTGGCGAAATTGGACAATTGGTGATTTCCGGCCGGTAGTGGGAAATTTGATATCGGGATCGGAATGGATTTCCTGAAGTTGGAATAGATTCTTGGTGTCATATTTGACTAGTGTGCAAACTTTTGGTTCATTCAGGCATGACTTGTTGGTTTCGGCGTCGTCTGCAGAATTTAAAGGTTTATAAGTTCTTAGGCTTGAAATTCAAGGGTAATTTGGTGTTCTTGTGTTGTTTTGAGTGATTCGTAGGTTCGACTAATTTTGAATGATGTTATGAGATATTTTGGTATGTTTGGTTGAGGTCCCGAGGACCTCAAGGGAGTTTCGCGTGGTTATGGGATCATTAGTTGGTTGAAAGTTGGTAGATGTCTGGTGTAGGAAGTGCGGACCGCATAAAATTGGCGCGGAACGCGGAGGTATTATGCGTCCATGGTGGAAATTACGTGGGGCGCAAAAGAGAGAATGCGGTTGCGATGGATTTTTGCGGACCGCGAAAAGTAAGGTTCATGGTCCGCAGAAACGACAAGAATTGTGCGGACCGCGGCGAGGGATTTGCGGCCGCGATGGAGTTACGCGGACCGCGGTGATGAGTACACGTCTGCGATGGAATATTCGGACCACACGGTGATGGTTCAGAGAGCACTATATAAGCGGGGCTCAGGGTTTTATTTCACATTTTGGACCTAGGGAGCTCGGTTTGTGGCGAGTTTTCGAAGGTTTTTCCAGAAATTCATCGGGGTAAGTGATTCTAAATCGGATTTGGCTAATATACATGGATATATCACCGATTTTACCATTTGATTAGTACTTTGAGGTGGAAATTTGTAAAAACTTCATAAAATGGATTTTTGGGATTTGAATGTCGATTCAAAGTTGGATTTTGATAAATTTGGCATGGTTGGACTCGTGAGTAAATGGGTTTCCTTGTGTTGTAATTTTTATCGGATTTCGAGACGTGGGCCCGGGGGCCTGGTCTAACCGAATTCGGGAGTTTTGGTCTAATTTGATAATTTTTATGTGGAATTCATCCCTTTAGCGAATATTGATGATAATATACTAATTTTGGATAGATTCGAAGCGTTTGGAGGCCGAGTCGAGAGGAAAGATCGTCGCGGAGTATGAATTTTGCTTAGTTGAGGTATGTAACGCTTCCAAACTTGGCTCTAAGGGTTCGAAACCCCAAACTATGTGTTATGTGGTTAGTATTGAGGACGCACACACCAAGTGACGGGCGTGCGACCGTGCACCATGAGAATTGTGGCCTGGTTCATTCCATGGCCCCTCTTAGTGACTCTTTCTTGCTAATATCTATGTTTCTATCACGTGATTTAGTAAATGTACTGTAAATCATGCTAGATATCCTACCAAGGCTTCACGCCAATAGTGTTCAGACACCAGTGGTCGTTTCTTGCTGTGATCTCCTTAGATTCATTGATATTTTGTAGTCAGTCTTATTCATGCATATCATATCATGTCTCAGTCTCAGTTATTATTATTTGGCACATCATATCATTGTTTCGGGCTAGTTTCATGGCATTGTGAGCCCGTGTGTGTGAGATTGGAGAGTGATGATTGAGTGAGGTCGAGAGCCTGATGATGAGTGACAATTATGGGTTCGGGCTGCACGTTGCAGTGGTTATGTTGATGATTGTGATAGCGCTTGGGCTGTAGGAGCCCCTCCGGAGTCTGTAACGCACCCCCAATGAGCGTATATGATAATATTGAGGGATGGATTTCCCTGGACATGGATTTGTCCGAAGTATTGATACCTGGAGATGGATTTCTCGGCAGGTTTGGATTACCCTTTTTTTCCCTCGCTATCGAGTGACTATATAGTCAGCATCGAGTATGTTCCAGGTTGGATTTTTTGGGCCGGATGGCCATATGCGGTACCGAGAGTTTGAGCACTTGAGAGTGGGAGTACATGGTAAATTTCATACATAGTGTCACTGATACGTAGCGATTTGCTGAGCTTTATACTTCACATCATCCAGATTTGCATTTACTTTACTGCTTGAGCTGAATACATGATGAAAGCATGTCTACTTTAGTGAACAGTTAAATTTTGTTATCTGTTAAGGTTTAGTCCGTCACTACCTATCAGTCCATAGTTTGGACTTGTTACTTACTGAGTTGGTGTACTCTTTTTATCCCTTGCACCTTGCGTGCATATTCAGGTATCTTAGGCCACGGTAGTGGCTGTTGACTATTCCTGTCGCGGATTATCATCGGAGATAGCGAGGTAGCTGCCTGGCGATCGCAGTCCCACCTTTCTCTTTCCTTATCTTCCATTTAGTGTATTTTTGATTATTCCTAGACAATGTTGTCTTGCTATATTTCGGAACAGTTGTAGTTTTGGCTCATGACTTAGTGACACCGATGCTGGGGTTTTATTTTCCGCATTTTGGTTTGAGTTTATCTCTCTCACGCATATTTCAGTTTGAGAAAGGCTAATATCTAAATTTTTAATGAAATATCAAATGGTTTGGGAGTGTGTCGGCTTGCCTAGTTCCATGATAGGCGCCATCACGGACCGGGTTAGTTTTGGGTCGTGACAGTAGGGGGCAGGGGGAGCGGGGCCCAAGAGGAGTAAGGGGAGCAAGGGTTCTTATAGGGTGAGAATTGGATCGTGGAATATAGGGACGTTGATGGGTAAGTCCATAGAGCTTGCGAAGATTATTTAGAATAGGAAGGTCAATATAGCTTTTGTTCAGGAAACTAGGTGGGTAGGATCAAAGGCGAGGAATGCGGACGGGTATAAGTTGTGGTACCAGAGGCGTGAAGGGCAAGAACGGAGTGGGGATTTGGTCGATAGGGGGATCAGAAAGTCAGTGGTAGAGGTTAAACGCGTGAATGACAGGTTGATATCGATTAAGTTAGTAGTTGGAGGGAACACTCTGAATATC
Source organism: Nicotiana undulata (assembly GCA_005239495.1). Lineage (NCBI taxonomy): Eukaryota > Viridiplantae > Streptophyta > Magnoliopsida > Solanales > Solanaceae > Nicotiana > Nicotiana undulata. Next base: position 20,191 of record ML299336.1, read on the forward strand.
ATTAGCGCTAACGCGCCTCAAGCGGGTTTGGACGAGGAGGTTAAAAGGCGCTTTGGGGAGGCATTGGATGAGGTGGTGCGGGGTACTCCGTCTACGGAGAAGTTATTTATAGGAGGATATTTCAACGGTCATATTGGGTCGTCTGCTGGTAGCTATGGCGAGGTCCACGATGGCTTCGACTTTGGAGATAGGAACGGAAGAGGTACTTCACTATTGGATTTCGCTAGAGATTTTGAGTTGGTGATTGTGAACTCTATTTTTCTGAAAAGGAATGAGCATTTGATTACTTTTAGGAGTATGGTGGCTAAGACCTAGATAGATTATCTCCTCCTCAGGATGTGTGATAAAGGGTTGTGTGAGGATTATAAGGTGATCCCGAGTGAGAACCTCGCGATACAACACAGCTCCTAGTGATGGACGTCGGCATCTTGATAAAGAGGAGGAAGAGGTTTGTTCGGGGTCAACCGAGGGTCAGGTGGGGAGTTTTGACTAAGGACAATGCGCAGGAGTTGGAGAGGCGGTTGACGGCTATGAGAGCTTGGAATGGTGGGGAAAATGCTAGCATTATGTGGACAGTGATAACAAACTGTATTAGGGAGGTGGCGAGAGAGGTATTAGGGGTCTCGAAGGGTTACTCTAGTGGGCACCGAGGCGACTGGTGGTGGAATGACGTGGTCCAGGGTAAAGTGGAAGTGAAGAAAGCGACATACCTTAAGTTAGTGGAGAGCACCAACGAGAAGTAGAGGAAAGCGGACAGAGAAAGATATAAAAAATTTAGGAGGGAGGCAAAATTAGTGGTTGAGGCTAAGACTGCTGCTTTTGGTCTGTTATATGAGGAACTAGGGGCCAAGAGTGGGGACAAGAAGTTATTTCGGTTGGCCAGAGCGAGAGAAAGGAAGGCTCGTGACCTGGATCAGTGCATCAAAGACGAGGAAGGTCGTGTGTTAATGGAAGAGGCACAGATTAAGCAAAGATGGCAGTCGTACTTTCATAGACTGCTGAATGAAGAGGGGGACGGAACCGTCGTGTTAGGGAAACTGGGGCACTTCGATATCCACCAACACTTTAGTTACTATATGCGTATTAAAGTTGAGGAGGTCATAGGAGCGATACGTAAGATGAGTCGGGTCAAAGTGACCGGACGAGATCCCAGTAGAATTTTTGAGGTATGTGGGTAGATTAGGACAGGAGTGGTTGACTAGGTTGTTTAATATTATTTTCAGGACGAATAGGATGCCATATGAGTGGAGGTGGAGTACGATAATTTCGCTGTACAAAACAAAGGTGATATCCAGAATTGTAACAACTATAGGGGTATCAAGCTACTAAGTCATACCATAAAAGTTTGGGAGATGGTGGTGGAAAAGAGGGTAAGGAGGGCAGTGTCTATATCATAGAACCAGTTTGGCTTCATGCCGGGTCGTTCTACTACGGATCCACCTCATCAGGAGGTTGGTGGAATAATAAAAGGATAGGAAAAGGGATTTACACATGCTGTTTATTGACCTAGAGAAGGTGTACGACAAGGCCCGTAGGGACATTTATTGGAGATGTCTGGAGGTGAAAGGTATTCCAGTAGCTTATATTCAGGCGATAAAATATATGTGTCATGGAGCTAATACTCGGTTAGGACTGTGGGAGGTGACTCAAAGCCTTTCCTGGTAGTTATGGGGTTACACCAAGGATTTGCGCTCAACCCGTTCTTATTTGCCCTGGCGATGGACGCACTGACACACCATATTCAAGGGGAGGTGCCATAGTGTATGTTGTTCGCTGATGATATAGTTCTGATTGATGAGACGCGACGCGACATTAACGAGAGATTGGAGGTATGAAGGCAAGACCTGGAGTCCAAAGTTTTCAAGTTGAGTAGGACCAAGACAAAATATTTAGAGTGTAAGTTCAGCAATGTGTCGGGGGAAGAGGACGTGGAAGTGCGGCTGGATTCACAAGTCATCCCTAAGAAAGAGAGTATCAAGTACCTAGGGTCTATTATCTAGGGAGATGGGGAGATCGACGGGGATGTAACGTACCGTATCGGGGTGGGGTGGATGAAATGGAGGTTAGCGTCTAGAGTCTTGTGTGACAAGAATGTGCCACCGAAACTTAAAGGTAAGTTCTATAGAGCGGTGGTTAGACAAACCATGTTGTACGGGGCTGAGTGTTGTCCAGTCAAGATTTCACATATCTAGAGGATAAAAGTAGCAGAAATGAGGATGTTGAGGTGGATGTGAGGGCACACTAGGATGGATAAGATTAGGAATGAGGACATTCGAGAGAGATGGGCGTGGCTCCTTTGGATGACAAGATGCGGGAAGCGAGGCTTAAATGGTTCAGGTATGTGCGGAGGAGGATCCCTCATGCTCCAATTAGGAGGTGTGAGCGGTTGGATCTGGCAGGTACGAGAAGAGGTAGAGGGCGACCTAAGAAGTATTGGGGCAAGGTGATCAGGCAAGATATGACGCGGCTTCAGATTTTTTAGGACATGGCCCTTGATAGGAAGGTGTGGAGGTCGAGCATTACGGTTGTAGGTTAGGAGTAACGAGCATGTCTCCTCGTTGTGCAGGCTAGTATGATAGTGTTTTGTCTAGGAGTGCTAACAATTTTTGTTGTGTTTCACATTTTTTATGTCTTTCACATTTTTGACTTTCTATTTATTTATTGTATTTTAGGATGTTGATTCTACTTTTCAGGTTCTGTTATTGTTACAGATCTATTGTCTCTGAGTCGAGGGTCTCCTAAAACAATATCTCTATCCCTCCGGGGTATGGGTAAAGTCTGCGTACACTCTACCCTTTCCGGACCCCGCTTGTGGGATCCTACTAGGTTGTTGTTGTATATAAATTTTGTATGTTATATACAAATATTATACGCTATTTTAATTACCAAATATAAATAGTTTCTTGTGCGGACTAAAAGTAAAAAAAGCCCTTTAAAGATTCCTTAACAAATATACCTTAAATACAAAGTTACATATAATATACATAAATTAATTACCTTACGTACATAAATTAGTTACCTTACATATCTGTTTAGTCAAAAGACAATAACTACCAAATAAACTTGCCTTCTAAATTAAAGAAAATTATCTATATGAAGCAAGTTCCAATCAAAATCCTACTCCGTTCATTTTAAACTTGGGCCAAAATTAAAGAACGCAAAAGATTATCCACTAAATAAATTTTTTTACTATGGGAATCTTTGTCATTATCTTCTTTTATACAATAAATTAGTCATTGTATACTATTAAAGTATGTTAGTATTCCAAGCAAAGTAAAATATATACAATGACATTTTAATAAAAATAAAGGTATTTTATTTGAACATTGTATTCTAAATTAGACTATTATGGTATACTTAGTTTGAATACTATATTCCAAATAGAATATTGTGGTATATTTGCTTAGAGTATTATATTCTTTATTAGAATACTATGATATATTATTTTGAATATTATATTCTTCCTTAGAATATTATAATTTGGTATGTTTAGTTTGGATATTGTATTCCAAATTAGAATATTATTGTATGTTTGGTTGGAAAATTGTATTTTATTAGAATCATCTTTAGTTTAAATACCGTATTCCAAATTAAAATATTGTTGTATATTTGATTTGAATATTGTGGTATGTTGGTCTTAATATTATATTCTAATATTTTATTTTGGTCTGGATATTGTGTACCTTACATATTTGTTTAGTCAAAGAACAATTAGTACTTAAAGAAAATTATTTATACGAAGCAATTTCTATCAAAATCTTACTCCATCCGTTTTAAATTTAAGGTATCTGCGAGAAATAATCTAGTTTCTTAAAAGGTAGAATTTTTTTAATAGCATATAATGATATTAACAATTTAAAAATTAAATAAGCTTTTATAAAGTATGTATATAAAATAAAATAAATATTTTAAATGTATATATAATTAACTAGTGCTTTCAATGGGAATATTTCTCTATTACAAATTTATAATTAATATCAGAGCAAGTTAATAATGCTTAGATGGTGACTTAAAATAGTAAATGCTCATATCTTATTATTATTACTATTATTTTTCTTGAAAAGGCTCATATCTTATCTCCTTAAGGAAAGTAGGATTTCTAAGTTGACATAAACCCCTGCATCATTCAAATGGTACCATTATTTGTATTCTTAGAATAATTTTTCCCATGCGACGTGATAAAATCATGAGAATATTACTAATGTGCTAGTGGAAAGATTTTATATATTGTATATTCAGAACCAAATTTCTCTTTCTGCTTTTGTTCCCATTTTAGGGTGGAGCAAATGCATAACCAACGAACAAGGGCCTAACCAAAAAAAAAAAAACTAGGAACAAGGGCGGACGGAGCGTATACTCGACGGATTCTATTGAACTCATAACTTTTGACGTTGAGTAGAAATTTTAAAAAAAAAAGACAATCCGGTGCACTAAGCTTCCGCTATGTGCGGAGCCCGAGAAAGGGCCGGACCACAAGGGTCTATTGTACGCAGCCTTACTTTGAGTAAAAATTTATATGTAAAAATATATTAAAATTGTAAAAATATTAAATATGAACTCATAACTTTAAAAATATAATAAATTTAATGCTAAAATTCTTAAAAGTTGAACCCATCCACCTAAGAAGAAACATTTGCCAGCAGAATTAGTTTAGAAGCCATCGCATCCAAAAATGAATCAGCAGTTCTGGTTTACAATGGCATTGTTTTTCTGTTTTCAGTTTCTAATTTGCGAACCCATGTGTTTGTCCATTGGGAAGAAAAAGGAAATAGTGCCAGTCGAAGTCCGAAATAATTAAGAAAATTATGATATGTTATTATTTGATTTGATAGACAATTAGATGGAAGAAAAAGTAGTTTTGTTCTGATAACCAAATCTTATAAGAAAATGACCTTTACCTAGTTTGCAGTGCAATTAATGAATTTTTTTTTGGCTAAACAATTAATGAAAGTTAGGTGCATCAGCATTTGGGCTGCTTATCGGGCGGAATGGGCGATTATTTGCTCTTAACGGTTTGACTTATCGGTTATCGGCTTTTAAATATATTAATCCGCTAGCCACCCGATAAGATATCGGACAGATTGGTATCGGTTTACCACTTATCAGGTGATTATCGGACGGTTTATCGGCCTAAATTCAACCTGAGGTTAACGTACTGTTGCTTGAGAGCTGAGGCAAAGACAAATTATAAGTTCTTTCTTTGATAATACTGTTCATAATATTTGAAGAAAAAAAGAGCTATTAAACTTCGATTTCGGGTCGGTTTTCGATTTCGAATCGGTTTTGAACGCCATTAGCATACCAATCTTGATTATATTTGCCAAGTTCTTGGAATATCAGCAGAGGTTGTTTGCATGGAATATTCATTAAGTGTTTACGTCGTGTCAATGAATACATGACACGTGTTTTCATATATATTATTATCACTAAATTATAATTAATTAATACATATTTTTTTACCTTAGTTTATCCCTTAATTACAATTTAGTGTAAACGCCAGGGATAAATTATTACCTTGCGGTTGCGGGACACCAATTTAATGAGTGGTATCGTCATAATTCTTTCTTTTCTTTACGGTCTTAATCTCTGTAAATCCTTTTTCTTGTGTGTTAGGGGCTGCTGGTTCAGAGGTGAGAGTTGCCACTAAATTTTAGGAGAGAATTTAAGTATAGGATTTATTTTATGTATTTACCGATAGTGTGAAGAAATTTGTATGCAATTTAATTTATTGGAAAAGATTACTTATTTTATAATTGAATAAATCAACTCATTTTTGCGTAACCCACCAAATCCTTTCAAATTTAAACAGGTTAGACCATAATCTTTTTTTTTTATTGACTTAATCCAACGAGTTGAAATTGTGTAATTCAAAATTAGTTTTGACATTCTTTTTATCCTTTTTTATGTAAAGTTGAAAGAACTTAGGTTAATAATTTAAGAAAAATACATTAGTTTTATTTTTTTTTCTTTTCAGAAAGCAAATAAAAGTTGAGGCGAGGTTGGATCATATTTGGACGAGTTGGATTATGGTCTTTTATTTGATTCGTCGTGATCAAATCAAACTTTAGAGGAATTGGACCATAATTGTTATAACCTGCCCACTTATCACCTCTGGGCTCTAGCCTTACCTATATAGAATAACAATAATAACAACAACAAAAACAACAACAAACTCAGTATGTTCTCACCAGGTGGGGTATGGGGAGGGTAGTTTGTACGTAGACCGTACTCCTACCTAAAAGGTAGAGAGGCTGTTTCCAGTAAACTCTCGGCTCAGGAAAGGTAATAAGAAGAAGTGGATAGCAAGAAAGGAAGAAAGGGGAAGAGAAAAGAAAAAGGGAGATATAAAGATAAGTAGTACCAAATACTAGCAACAAGGGATACAATACTTGAGGCGAATAAAACCACACAACGTAATAAAAATCTAAGAATATAAAGGGACAAACGTGCTACTAAGACTATTGGTGAGCAACTAAAAACTACTCACTAACCTTCTACCTTAATCTTCGACCTCCACACACTCCTATCAACGGTCATGTCCTCGGTAAATTAAAGCAGCGTCATTTCCTGTCTAATCACCTCTCCTCATCACTTCTTACGCCAACCTCTCACACCTCCTACCAGGCGCATAAATACTTCTTCTCTTCTCTTAACATAGCCTTACCTATATAATGCCTCATAATGTCACTCAACTAGTGTATACTCAATTCTTTACAAAATGGCAAATTGCATTAATGGGAACGGAGTTGCAAATCTTGGCTCCAACTTGCAAATTGAAGCAATCCAAACAGTGATGCCAACGAAACCAACTGATCCAAGATTATCGCGGCGAGTCGCCATTGCTGAAAATCTTGGATCAGGCAATCTCCAGAGGCGTTTTCACATAGTTCTTTGCTATAACAAAGCCTCAGAAGAGGATTCAGGGTGGCTAATAGCTGGTTGGATTAAAGAGTCATTAGGAAAAGCACTTGTTGAAAAACCATTATTTGCTGGTAGACTTAAAAGAAAAGGAGAAAATGATGATAGTGAAGATCAATTTGAAATTGTATCAAATGATTCTGGTGTTAGACTTGTTGAGGCTAACATGCCTATGGACTTGGCACATTTTCTTGATCTTATAAAGGAAAAGAAAAATGCAGAAGCTGAGCTTGTCTTTTGGGAGGATGTCAATGAATCAAATCCTCAGTATTCACCTCTTTTTTATGTCCAGGTTAGTGTAGGAATGCACACACTATACTTTTCCTTTTAATTTATTTTATTTAGGGTTTAAGATTTGTTATTTGAAACTCATCGACTCTACTAATTTAAATTTGCGCCACATAAGACCTGTTATAAAGAAAACTCTTTCCCCACACCTAGAATTTCTCCACTTTCAACTTTGGACCGTATAAGAAAGGAGCAACTCTTGATAGCAAAATCTTCTACTACCATTTTTCTTGAAAGATTTTTATAGATCCTCGTGGTCCGATCTTTTTTCGGACCCCGCGCATAGCAGGAGCTTAGTGCAAAAGGCTGTTTTTTTTTTTATGGACTGAATATGGGGTTTTTAGGTTTAATTCAAAAGGCAAGAATATTATTGATGAATGATTTTATTGTTCAGGTGACAAATTTCAAGTGTGGAAGATATTCAATTGGGATAAGTTGCAGCCTATTTCTAGCAGATCCTTATGGCATGACTAGTTTCTTGAATATATGGTCCAAAATTCACAACAACATTATATCAGAAGCAGACATGCCCAAAATTCCAACATTTTTCCTTCCAAATCTTAGGAAAACTGGCTGTTCACCAACTTTATCACTAAGTTCCACCACAAGCAAACAAATAAATGAAACCTTAATCTTTAAAATACCCACAAAGATGTTGAATTTAAGAGATAATATCCACAAGAATCTTGCTGAAAAATGTATTGAAGAGGCAGAAGACAAACTTGGTAAGAAGTTGGCTACAACTTTCTGTTTGTTTGTTAGAGAAACATCAGAGGATGTTAAGGTGGAAACATTTTCTAGAGAAGGGATTTCACCATTTGGTTCTATTACTGGATTAGTTTCAGCTAGCTTGGATGATTTGGAAGGTGAAAGCATAAGGTTTAATGAAGAAAATAAGGCTGTCCACTTTTCATGTTGGACAATTAACTCAGGAAATGAAGATCTTGTGTTGATTTCTCCATCTCTTGTGTTGGTTACTCCAATTCTTTGATATTGTCCCAAGATTAGTAGAAAATATTGTTAATTATTGGATGATTTATCATGAACTATATTTTAATAACGTTTAATATTCTAAGTAATCTTAGGAATTTCGAGCTTCTGTGTATTGCAAAAGTTGTGTAAGATTGTCAAGTTTATGTGTAAGGCAAAAGTTGTGTAAGATTGTCAAGTTCGATATTTGTAATGTACAATATGATATTGCACTTCAATGACATAAAAGATGAAGTATGATATGATGAGATAAGAGATGCACGATTTGTAAAGAAGCTTTTAGCTAAAAAGAACAAACTAAGTAGGCGTTTGGAGATAAGAATTGTAAATTAAAATTCTAAAAAATGGTAGAAAATTTTTTTTCAAGCGAAAATGGTATTTGAAATTTAGAGTTGTGTTTGGACATAAAATTTAGTTTGGGTTGTTTTTGAAGTTTTGTGAGTTATTTGAGTGAAAATTTTGAAAAACAGCTTTTTGGAGTTTTACAAATTTTCAAAATGCATTTTCAAGTGAAAAATAAAAATTGTATGAACAAACGCTTTTCGAAAAAAAATTGAAAAAAATCTCTTATGTCCAAAAGGGCTCTAAGTAGGAAATGATCAAACTACATTATTATTAGAGATAAAGAAAGTAGTGCACAAGTTCATAACCCTCTTCCGGTCTATAAGTGACCAATTTGCTTTTGAGATGCCCGTTAAGAAAATATTAAATTTTATACAAAAATATTTAGTATGACTTAATTACTCTTAATTAAATATTTAATATGAGAAGAAATTTTTTTTGAGATATATACATAAGGGTAATTTTGTAAAAACAAATTGTATTTTTTCTTGATTATATAAATGGACACTTATTTTGGGCCAAAATAAAAAAGCAAATTGGTCACTTATTGTGGACCGGAGGGAGTAAGTTTTATGCAACACAGTAAGAATAAGGCAAAATACATAGTTTAGTCATCAACCTTGTAGTGAAATCCCTATTGCACACCTCTCTTCCATGAGAAACCTTTTACACACTCAACCTTTCAAAAGTGTCTAAAACACACTACTTTTGACTAGATTGCACTTGCGTGTTTACACACACGAAAGCGCGTGAAACCCGTAAAAAAATCTCATTTTTGGTTCTCCCCACCCTACAGGAACCCCCCCCCCCCACTCCCTCTGGNACACACCTCTCTTTCATGGGAAACCTTTTACACACCAAACCTTTCAAAAGTGTGTCAAGACACTACTTTTGACTAGAATGCACTTGCGTGCTTACACACAAGAAAGTGCGTGAAACCCATAAAAAATCTCATTCTTTGTTCTCCCCACCCCACAGGAACCCCTCCCCCTCTCTCTGGTCTTCTTCCTCACCACCTTCCCCCTCATTTTCTTCCCCAAATAAAATTTTGAAAGAACATATCAATTTTAGATCTAAATTGAGCGGATTTTGTTGGTTTATTGTCTAAAATATTATGAAAATTATTTATTTGTGATAGATTTAAAAGTTTAACAGTAGTATTGAAGTTTGGTAAAAAAATCTAGAATCATTGTTGGGCTATCGAAAAAAGCTTGAAAATTTTAATTGGATCTTGTTGATTATTGGGTTATTGAATTCAATTTGTTGCTCGATTATTTTCGGTCAGTCGTTTAGATAGTGTGGTTGAATTTTTGGTGTTGTTAGAATTTTTCTCACAAACAATTATTGTGGTAGCAACAATGGAAGATAGAAAATGGAAAGATGAGGAAGATGAGTTTTAATTTTAATTTCTAATATATTTTTTTCCTTTTAAAGTCAATGACACGTGTCACGATCCTATTAGGGCGTGACTTTCACGTTATCTGAAAAATTAGTCAAACACAAAAATGGTGTCTCTTAGACACACTTTTAAAAAGTTGAGTATATAAAAAATTTCCGGTAAAAGAGGTGAGTAACAAAAATTTCTCTACAAAGTTGATGGGTAAACTATGTATTTTACCCAAGAATAATTATTGATACTCTTAAAAATAAATGGGCCCAATCTTCTGTAAAAGGTCAAAATATTCAGCTACTAATAAAGAAGTAGCAACGATATTGGTCGCAATTTTAGGAATATCTTGTGTAATTTAGCGACAGAATTTTATTATGGACCAACCTGCAATAACTCCATGCCTTTTCTAATTAATACTTTCTTAATTTGTTTGAAAATATTCAAAAAATCACTTATTTTAAACCGAAGAGAATAAATAATATGGAAAACATGGTCTTACAAAATTCATTTATTGAGAATTTCCACTGGACCAACCTACATTAATAGCTGCATACATCTTCAACTACATAATTTTAAAGTAGTACTAGGGAAATTGTACTCCTTGTTTAATTTCTTTGAACCTTTTTGAAGTATGAAGGTTAAATTAACTAATTTTCAATGTGATTCAGACATGCATTTTTTAAAGTTTTAAAATAAAATGTATAATTTAAAAAACTACATAAGAAGTACTATAAGTCATATTAGTTAACATTTCAATATATATAAAAAATGTTTGCAAAAAAAAATTATAAGACAACTTTATTTGACTCCCCAAAAATAAAAGGATTATTCTTTTTGAAAAGAACTAAAGGAGAAAGTAGCAAATATATCTAATTAATAATGGTACTCTTCAGTCTTCAGCATTCCATAATGAGAGATGGGCGCTAGGTAGATGGAGTAGAAAATATCGATAACTTCTAGGTGAAATTTACAAATACGTACAAAACTGCACAAACAAATACTATATACGTAGACAATGTCGTTCTCAATTTTTTGTTAATAGGTTCATCATTTCACACTATTAATTCCACAAATTAAATATTTAATTAGCTCATATTAAGTCGTGTCTCCTTCTTCTTCTCTAATGTGCTCCGCCACTTAGACAAGATGAGCCCATGATTTGAGATTATTTTTCTTGAATAAATAACCTATAGTAATCTTTGCGATAAAAATGTTCTATATTCTTTTTTCTTGTGTAGTTTCACCAGAAATAAATAAAGTGAGCACTACGTAATGCTTGGTCTTTTGTCGTCAATCATTAAATTAGAGGAGCAACAAATAACCACATTTTGACTTAGCTATCTGGCGTGTAGATGGAAAATTAATTAGGTCCAGCTATCCCCTTAATTGATTCTGTATACAACTACAAGTTGTTAGGGGATAATCTGCGGTGCCAAACAATACTCCCCGTTCACCTTTACTTGACAAGTATATTAAAAATAATTTTTCATTTTTACTTGTCACTTTAGGCATATCAAGAGAAGATAATTATTTTCCTGTTATACCCACAATATTTATTACTATAAATTATTTTCTTAAATCCAATAAAATATGCATCAATTAATATGTGTATATGTCACGACACGAATTACCCTCCGAAAGGTAATCGTGACGGCACCTAATCTCTACGACTAGGTAAGCCTAAATTTGCGGAAAAATCTTAAATCACAAACGATAAAGTAAAGACAGAAAAGGAAAAGAATATATAAGTAGTCGTAACATAGCTGCTCGAGTATGTACATGTATAAATCCAAAACCCGGAATGTCACTTTTAGTCACAAGCTTCTATACATTAATAACTCTATACAACGGGAAGGAAAAATACATAAAAATCTCTATCTAGACAGGAATGGAAGTTGACTCGGAGGATTCTGCGGACGCGGCAGAATTACCTTACGGTCTCCTCGAAACAGTTGTGACGACCACTGGCCACGTGGCTGAGAACTCGAACCTGGATCTGCATACGAAAAATATGTGCAGGAAAGGACATGAGTTCTCCACATGCGGTACCCAGTAAGTGTCAAGCCTAACCTCAGTCAAGTAGTGACGAGATCAGGTTAAGGCTCTACTGGATTTATAAATAAAACAGTTTAAATAGTACGAAGAAAAAAAAAAGTTCTAAGGTAGAAAGTTAGAAGAATAATATGGAAATAAAACAGTAGAATGGAGTCCTCGGCTCAACACAATGAATTACACAGTGGGATCTCCCGGGATACCGTCCCGTAGTTCCAGATATAAATATGCAGTACATGGGGGATCTCTCAGAATACATCTGTAGTCCCCAATTTAAATATGAAGTACAGGGGGGAAGGGGATCTCCCAGAATACGTCTGTAGTCCCCAATTTAAATATGCAGTGCTGGGGAATCTCCCGGAATACGTCCGTAGTCTCCAATTTAAATATGCAACGCGAAGTAACAACAATAAACATCAATGTTTAAAAGTATATCTAAAAACATGTGAGAAAAGAAGGGAAGACTAACTAAACATGGCGCATAGAATGTCAGTTAGGCAATTTAATATGAACAAATAAGCATGCTTCCCTAATTTAAGATGGACAATTAAACACGTAGAAATGATACAATGAAAAAACAAGGCACAATATAAGTGTTTTGAAGGAAAAGTGATATTTCTGCAGAGATGGCCCGTGTACGTACTCGTCACCTCACGTATACGGTGCCCACACAATAATTTATTTCAAAACAACCTAAGGGAAAGTCCCCAACACAGAGTTAGGCAAGCCACTTACCTCGACTGCTCTACTCAACTTGAAACCACGTTCTTGCCACGAGTACCCGACTCCGAATGGCCCAAATCTATTCAATTCAATTGCATAATGTAAATATCACTTTAATAAATCAACCTAGCTAATTAGTTCAAAGCTAATACGCGAATTAATTGTCCAAAAAGTCCCCCGGGCCCACGTCTCGGAATCAGGTAGAAGTTACAAATTCCGGACACCCGTTCACTCACGAGTCTAACCATACAAGAATCATCGAAATCCGACATCAAAAATCCCATTAAATTCTCGAAGTTCTACTTGGGGAACTTTTCTCCCATTATTCAAAATTTCCCCCCAAATTCTTTGATTAGATTGAAGAAATTGTTATAGATTAATGATATATAAGTGAAACAGGATTAGGAATCGTTACCTATGAGTCTTCTCTTCAATAATCACTAAAAATTGCCTAATCCCGAGCTCCAAATCGTTTTTAGAAGATATGAAATTCAAACCCTCGATTTAGATGTTATCTGCCCAGCGATCCCGCACATGCGCCCCATTGGACCACACCTGCGTAAAAGGCATCGTAGGTTCGAAATCTCATTAAGTGGGCTGGGACCGCACCTGCGTTCATTGGGCCGCATCTGCGGAACTCCTACCACATCTGCGAGCCTGGCTGACCCTGGTCAAGTCCGCATCTGCGAAGCCTCTTTCCGCACCTGCGGCTCCCCTTCCGCAGGTGCGAAACACCAGAATCAGCAGACTTCAGCTGGTGTTTAAGTCAAAAACCTTCCCGTTGAGCATCCGAAACATCCCCGAGGCTCCCAAGACCTCAACCAAAACTACCAACCAGTCCTAATACCTCATCCAAACTTTTTCGAGTCTTCAAAACACATCACATAACACCAAAATCACAAATTATACATGGATTCAAGCCTAAGAACTTAGAAATTTTCCAAAATCTACAAGTGATGCCGAAACACGTCAAAACTAGTCCGAATGACCTCAAATTTTACACACAGTTCATAAATGACTCTACGGACCTGCTTCCACTTACAGAATCCCATTCCGAGCTCGATATCCAAATTTCACCTATTGGCCGAAATTACCAAAATTCTAACTTTCGCTAATTCAAGCCTAAATCTACTACAGACCTCGAAAACATATTGCGGACACGCTCTTAACCCCGAAATCACCCAATGGAGCTAACAGAATCGACATAATTCCATTTCGGACCCGTCTTCACACAGTTCCAACAACGGTCTGATTTCTAAAACTTAGACTCATATATATATGGACTATGTGTCCCAAACTCTCCGGAAACCATAACTAACCACTGCAACAAGTCCCATAAGCAGATACAAACGTAGGGAAAGCAGATATTAGGGGATCGGGGCGCTAACTCTCAAAACGACCGACTGGGTCGTTACATTATCCCTCCATTAAGAAAATCGTTCGTATGTCAAACGAGTATGAAGACATACCTGAGGCTGTAAAAAGATGAGGGTACTGGCTGCGCATATCCTGCTCGGTCTCCCAAGACGCCTCCTCGACCGGCTGACCCCTCCACTGAACCTTTACTGATGCAATATTCTTCGACCTGAGCTTTCTGACCTGCCTATCCAATATAGCTACTAGCTCCTCAATATATGATAAATCCTTGTCCAACTGGACTGAACTCAAATCCAAAACATGAGTCGGGTCACCGTGATACTTCCGGAGCATAGAGACGTGGAACACCGGATGAACTCCTGCTAGGCTGGGAGGCAAGGCTAGCTCATAATCAACCTCCCCAACACGCCGCAATATCTCAAAATGGCCAATAAATCTCGGACTCGGCTTACCCTTCCCGAACCTCATAACGCCCTTCATAGGCGACACCCGAAGCAAAACCCGATCACCAGCCATAAATGCCAAATCACGAACCTTCCGGTCAGTGTAACTCTTCTGCCTGGACTGAGATGTGCGAAGTCTCTCCTGAATCACCTTCACCTTGTCCAGGGCATCCTGAACCAAATTTGTACCTAACAATAGGGCCTCGCCCGACTCAAACCATCCTACTGAAGACCGGCACCGTCTACCATACAAAGCCTCATACGGTGCCATCTGAATGCTGGACTGGTAACTGTTATTATAAGAAAACTCGGCAAGTGGCAAGTATTGGTCCCACGACCCTCCAAAATCCATCACACAGGCACAGAGCATATCCTCAAGAATCTGAATCGTGCGCTCGGACTGCCTGTCCATCTGAGGGTGAAAGGATGTACTCAACTCTACCCTGGTGCCTAGCTCTTGCTGAACGGCTCTCCAAAATCGTGAAGTGAATTGTGTACCTCTGTCTGAAATGATAGATACTGGAATACCGTGAAGTCGGAAAATCTCCCTGATATAAATCTCAGCCAACCTCTTTGAGTGATAGATAGTCAACACTGGAATGAAATGGGCTGACTTGGTGAGCCGATCCACGATCACCCAAATAGCATCGAACTTTCTCAAAGTCTGAGGAAGTCCAACCACAAAGTGTTTATAACCAATTTTTCCTCAAAATTATTTTCAAACTTGCATATATACCTCCAAAATCACTCTTTACAGTAATTGATATTTTTCCATAATTTTCCGTATTTTTATCAAATTATTTTCCTGTTTATGTTCCATAATTATTCATAATTACACATAAATGATTTTATAAACGATCTCAAGACATCTTCTTGCTCAATATGTTATTCATAATCCTATTTAGCTCCATTAGAATTTAATTGTTTCACAAATTAACCAATATTGGCATTATTTAGCTAATTTCAGCAACTTTGCAATAATAGCACAAATATACATTTATATCATTTTTAAAAGCAACAACTGATCACTTTATATTTTTTTTATAGTAGTTAACTATCTTAATTTCATTTATTTAATTTTAATCTCATTTTTACACAACTATTAGCTATTTTATTAATTAATTATCTTATTTAATTGGGTGTTTAACGTTTAGCCACATTTCTATTTAAATTATAACTAGTTTTAACCCAACCCCACCTTACCTTTAACCCATTAAACGACCCAGCACAAAACCCGTTCATACCCGGCCCAACCCCACACTTGATCTGAACCGTTGATCAAATGAGATCAACGGTCCAGATCAGTGTAACCATAATTATACCCCTATCACTACCCAACCGACCCCTCATTTTCCCAGCTCCCCTTCTCTCTCTATCTCTCTCTGGTTCTCTCTAGAACCTTCCTTTGGCCTCTCTCCGCCGATGAGTCTGTTCATCTTCTCCGGTTGGTCCTCTCATTGGAAACCATGGTTCCTCATCGTCTCATGGTCCTTTACCCACCTTGCACCGGTCCAGTGATACCCTGGAGCCCTCAGGCGAACCTGGAGCGGTTCACTCACCTCTCATGGTCCCCATGCCACTTTCTGGCCTCCCCTGACCGTCTGAGTAAGAACTACAACCTTTTCGGCTTGAGCCGGCGACATCTATGAGGTTTTTCTTACTTCTCTGGGTTCCACGAAACCCTAACTCTCATATCTTTTTGATTTCTTCTTGATCTTCTATAGATCTACAATATTATGAAGCTTCTTTATATGTTATTCTTTGAAAAATACCTCTGCTTTGACGATCTTTCATTTCAAAACTAGGGTTTCATAACCCCCTTTTGAAAATGATTTTTTGCTTCTGTTTAATGTAATTTTTATGTTTCCTTCTACGATTTAACGATTGATTCAAGGTCTCTTTCATTTTTAATTCGCTTTGTTTGAAACCCTAGTTTTTTCCTCAAAATCGAGTCCATCAGCGACTAATGTATTTATTTAGATGCATGTACTCTTGTTTCTCATAAATGTTTAAGCTTTCCCTATGGTTCTATCCTGTTGTTGCTATTAGATCTTCTGATTAGGTTCTATGTGTTCTTATCATGTTCAAACGTTACTGCATTGTCTATGAATTTGTGTGATTTTACTATTGTAGTCACTAGGGTTTCCAACTCTCTAATTACTATGGCTTGTCTGAATATGTGATGTTGTTGCTTGCCTTGCTTAATTGAGTGTATTCCTGTTCGAATCCCTAATTCTCTACAACTTTACCTTGCTTGCATCTCTGATTCTTGAGATAGTCCTTAATTAAGGCTGGTTTCCCCTTGAATCTGTAATTTGTGCACACATTCCGTATTGATTGGAATGATTCCTTGTTTATGAGATACTTTCCTTAATTGAGAATGATCCCTTGTTCTTTTAGTCCCCACCCGTGATTTCTTGACTAATTTTCAAATTAAATTATGTTTGTTTCCATATAAGTGCACTCAGTATATATTTTCCTTATTTAAGATACTATATACTTGACTTTATTACATGCCACATTATTTATTTACCCCATTATGGTATAATCAGTTTTCTAATTGATCATTTCCTTATTTAGCCTAATTTACATCCGTTCCAATCATAACTCTTTGATTGAAGGGAGTCCAGACCTCTGATTGACTTAATTGATGTTATTCCTATAATTATACTACTCTGTACTTGTTTCTAGCATGATATATATATATTCTATTCATTCCTAACTGAAAGGAGACAAGACATATTGTTCTGAGCTCTCTCTTACACACACACACATATTATCTTGCTTCTCTTGCTGTTACTTGCAACTCAATCGGCTGCAAGCCAACACTAAGTGATTCTATTGTGCTATTTCTCTGCTTCCCTACTATTCTGTTGCATCTACACACTACTGCTTTGCCTCTCTTCACTTTGCTGCTCTTCATTACTTTGATGCTCTTCATTTCTCTCATTCAACTGGCATGGTTTCAGTTTAAGCCTACAACATCTAAAACAATATGTTTCTGTTTGTATTAAGATTCCTTCTATGTCTCTTATGCTTCTACTTGTGGTTCTGTTGTTTGCCTTGCAACTAGCATGTCTAGTCTGTCTATGTGATCTCCCTTTAGTTCAGCATGTTTATTTTTGTCTATGTGATCTCTCCTTCCCTCTATGTTTAGCATGTCTACTTGTCTATGTGATCTCTTTTCCCCTTCAGTTCAGCATGTCCAGTACTTTTCTTATATGTTCTATTATGAATCTGCCTTACCCCCCGATTCCTGACACTACAAGCATGAACTCATGATACCTAGTTACTATGTAATCCTGAACCTTTCCTTTGAACCTAATGTGTAACTCTGTCTGGCACCCCCCTCAATCTAATGCTATTAAACTCTTTGGCATGAACATTTGTGATAGATCATTGCTGTAACTAGTTAAGTTCTGTAAGACTTCTCTGATGTTAACCTATGGGCAACTATGCTTTCACAGATGTATTACTTGTCCCCAATTCCCTTTTTCCTTGTTTGTGTTTGTCTCCTGAACTATGTATGTTTTCTAAGTTGCTGATTGTCCTGTCTCTTTTCCTCTTCAAACTAGTTTCATAAAACAAACTCTTATGCTCTTCTCTAAAGCTATTTTTCAAAACAATTACGTCAGAAAATTCTTTTCAACTCAACTCCTTCTAAAAACTATGAGCATATCTCACTACTCCTAGTTTCTAAGTTCATCCCTTCGTGTGAGCACTGCCTTGGGGACCATTTGAGTACCCATTGAACTCTGACACACAAGGCTGGCATTCCACACTGCACCTACTCATTCCTGGCTGGGGTACCTGGGTGTGAGCACTGCCTGGGATCCTCTGAGGTCCTTAGGAACTCTGACACACCTGGGTTGGGAAAGGTCATGACATATGGCATCGTTGGATCTGGATATTTGGGCCTACTGTTAGGCTCCCTATAGTGTAACTTCTTAATTTTCTTATTTACCTATGTAATTTGTGCAATGTTGATCTGTAATAATTAATTGTAAAAACGATTCTGGGGTTGGATAGTGAAATGAGTAGGGGTTATGCATGCTTAGTATAGATATGGGTAGAAACCATGCTTGTAGGCTTATTTTATATGTGCACAATAGTCACCATGCTTAGGAATACATGTCATTCATGCATTAGATACCATGATACTTAGGTCCATTTATCTTTAGCATCTCATCATACTTATACCCACTTAGAAATCATGTTCATAGTTGAATAACAATAAAAATGGCTGTTATAATGTTACTGTTTCAGCATTCTCACAATTGCTTCGTCTATAAATCCTGTTTAGGCTAAATAATAACATTAACTATCGAATCTTGCATTAGAAATCGTGTTATCTTAGGATTTCGTTCTCAGCATGCTCATGCTACTTGTGCCAAAATCCTGTGTTAAATTAACATACTGTTGTGAACACTTAGAAATCCAGTATTAGGTTTTAGTAACTTAACAAAGAATTGTATCTCTGTATGTTCTGCTTTCATTCAAAAGGAATGTGCTAATGAATCTCGCTAAAAGAATAGATTCTAATACTGAAAATGCTCATGCATCTAGAACAACATGCATAGGTTTGCATCATTCTACAACCTTCCTGCATTTAGATATCATGTTTTCAGGACCTGTATCCGTACTTGTTTAAACTCTTAGCATCGTAATAATGAAATAGACTCACCATGTCTAACTATTATTTTCTGAAACCAGGCAGTATAATTGGAGTATTTTAATACGCCTAGGTAAACCTTAGGTATTAACACTTGTTAAAGCTGGAAAACTATTCCTCTTTTGTGTACTGTCCAGCTAATTACAGATAAGAAATCAGTAGTTTAAAAATGGTAAAAATCCTTTCTCTGAAACTCTATGATAACACTACCTTATTATTGTATTCACGCCTAGACATCATGCCTTAGGTTCTGAAATTTAAGACCTCATTTGTGGTTGAGTCGTGCTAATTATTTGTACAACTTGTGGAGGAATACTTGAGCCTCATATCTGCCTCTATGTTCTTCCCTGTATTTGCAATCCTAATTGTTTTGTTAGTCGTTTAGAATTTTGTCCTTTTAACCTAGGGGTTCAGCCTAGTACTCACCCTCTAGGAATAGTAGTCCCTAACTTCCTCCAAGACTGATAGGATGGGACGAGTAATAGCACGCAATAAGCTTCGTGACCAACACACATTTTAAATACCTCCGCGAGGTGGGAAAGGGTAGAATATGGATATAATGACCAGTGCGCTAATACCACGTGTAGCTCTGCCTATCGGGTATTGCATTGATGTGATCCATATTATTGTAAGCCTAGGACGTCTCTTATCAAATATTCACTCTTGATTTCTTTCAACTTTTAATAAACTTCAATACTTGTTTGAAATCCCCTCTTATATGAGCCTTACTTGTTATTTGCTTATTGTCTGAATTCACGAAACCATTTGGCCGGGAACCACAGTTAAGGATCCTGAGGGGTGCCTAATAACTTCCCCTTGGGATAACTTCAAGCCCTTAACCAATCTCTGGTAACACAAACTAGTCTTATGAGTTAATTACTTTAGGTGCCCTAACGCACCCTAAATATCGTTAGGTGGAGACTCTTCTTTTAACCCTTTTCACCTTCAAAAGGAGTTGTCCAAAATGTCATAAACTCGATCTCTCTTCTTTAAGAGGGAAAAAGGGTGCACGACACAAAGTCCATGGTGATCCGCTCCCACTTCCACTCTGGAAGCTCAATCTGCTGAAGTAACCATCCTGGTCTCTGATGCTCATATTTGACTTGCTGGCAGTTGAGACACTTGGCCACAAACTCCACTATATCCTTTTCATCCGCCTCCACCAGTAGTGTTGTCTCAGGTCCTGGTACATTTTCGCGGTACCCGGATGAATGGAGTACCGCGAGCTATGGGCCTCCTAAAGAATTAACTCCCGAAGCCCATCCACATTGGGCACACAGATCCGACCACGCATCCTCATCACACCATCATCTCCTATAGTCACATCCCTGGCATCGCCTCGCCGAACCCTGTCCTGAAGAACCAGAAGGTGAGGATCATCATACTGGCACTTTCTGATGCGGTCATAAAGAGAAGATCGGGCAACCACACAAGATAATACCGGGAAAGGCTCTAAAAGATTCAACCTCACAAACTGACTGGCTAAGGACTGAACATCCAAGTCTAAGGGCCTCTCAACTACCAGAAGATATGCAAAACTCACCAAGCTCTCCGCGCCGTGACTCAAGGCGTCGGCCACCACATTGGGCTTCCCCGAGTGGTATAATATAGTGATGTAATAGTCCTTTAATAACTATAACCACCTCCGTTGGCGCAAATTAAGGTCGTTCTGCCTGAACAAGTGCTGCAAACTCCAGTGATATGTGAAAATCTCACAGGGAACGCCGTATAAATAATGGAGCCATATCTTCAGGTCCTGAACAATCGCTGCCAACTCGAGGTCATGCCCTAGATAGTTATTCTCATGCACCTTCAACTGTCTGGACGCGTAGGCAATCACGCTACCGTCCTGCATCAACACCGCTCCAAGGCCAATCCTTGAAGTATCACAATAGACTGTATACGATCCTGAACCCGTAGGCAATACCAACACTGGAGCTGTAGTCAGGGCTATCTTGATCATCTGAAAGCTCTCCTCACACTCCTCAGTCCACCTGAACGGATCACCCTTCTGGGTTAGTCTGGTCATAGGTGTTGCAATAGATAAAAATCCCTTTACAAAGCGGCGATAGTACCCTGCCAAACCAAGCAAATTGCAGATCTCAGTAGCTGATGACAGTCTAGGCCAACTCTGCACCGCCTCCACCTTCTTAGGGTCTACCTTGATCCCATCACAAGACACTAAATGGCCCAAGAATGCCACTGAATCAAGCCAAAATTCACACTTAGAAAATTTTGCATACAACTTCTTCTCCCTCAAAGTCTGAAGCACAGTCCTCAAATGCTGCTCGTGATACGCCTGGGATCGAGAATACACCAAGATGTCGTCAATAAACACAATGATGAAGGAATCAAGATAAGGCCGGAACACACTGTGCATCAAATGCATAAAGGATGCTGGGGCATTGGTCAGCCCAAATAACATGACCAGAAACTCATAGTGACCATATCTAGTCCTGAAGGCAGTCTTTGGGATATCCGGCTCCCGAATCTTCAACTGATGATAGCCAGAACAAAAATCAATCTTGGAAAATACACTGGCACCCTGCACCTGGTCAAATAAATCATCAATGCGAGGCAATGGATACCTGTTCTTCAATGTAACCTTGTCCAGCTGCTGATAATCAATACACATACGGATAGAACCATCTTTTTTCTTAACAAATAATACCGGAGTTGTGATGACCTAAGGGGTCATTTTGATGAATTTCGACTCCGTTCCATGCTTAATAACCATAAAAAGACTAATTTTAAATACCTCGATTTGCGTGCACAGTCCGGGCATGAAACCCAGAAGCTTTTACGTGAAAATATGAGAAATAGTGATTTCTAGAATTTAAATTTGATAAAAGTTGACTTTGGTCAATATTTTGAGTAAACGGACTCGGATCCGTGTTCCGGCGATCTCGGGTGGTCCGCAGTAAAATATGGGACTTAGGCGTATGCCCGAAAATGAATTCCGAGGTCCCAAGCCTTAGAGATAAATTTTTGAAAGAAATTATTTTGCTGAAATGCCTATGAATTAAAGAAAAGAAATAATGTTTGAAATCATTGGTATCGGGACCGTATTTTGGTTCCGGATCCCGGTACAGATTTTTTATGATAATAAAAGGTTAAAAATGAAATTTGGTGAAAAAACAGAGTTCGTTTGACGTGATTTGGACATCTGGTTGAAGAGTTATGAACTTTAAGTGTTCTTGATGAAAATGATGAGTTTTAAAGTTTAATTCATAGTTTTACATGTTATTTTCGTGATTTGATCGCACGAGCAAGTCCGTATGATATTTTTAGACTTGCATGCATGTTTTGTTTAGAGCCCCGAGGGCTCGGGTGAGTTTCAGATAGGCCACGGGGTATTTTACACTTATAGACAATTGCTGGTATTTCATTTTCTGGTGTCCAGGCATTTTACCCTATGCGTTCGCATTGCCTTAGTCGCGAACGCATAGAGTATAGCAGTGTGGTCCTCCTCCTTGTGCTATGCGAACACGGTCTGGGCCACGCAAATGTGTAGCTTAATTTGGACCTGGGGGGGGGGGGGGGGGGGGGGGGGGGGGGGGGGGGTGGTCATTTGCCTTACGCGAACGCACCTCACCAGTCGCGAACGCGGAGGCCAGAGACCTAAAGCTACGCGAACACACCCCTGTCTATGCGAACGCTTAGGTCTGAGGCCAGGACCCTACGCGAATGCGGTCAGGGGGCTGCGAACGCGAAGGTCTACATGCCCAACAGTATAAAAAGTCTTTTAAAAACGGGCAAACCTTCTATAAATCCCAAAACCCAGAATGTCACTTTTAGTCACAAGCTTCTATACAGTAATAACTCTATACAACGGGAAGGAAAAATACATAAAACTCTCTATCTAGACCGGAATGGAAGGTGACTCGGAGGCTTCTGCGGACGCGGCAGAATTACCTTATGGTCTCCTCGAAACAGCTGCGACGACCACTAGCTACGTGGCTGAGAACTCGAACCTGAATCTGCACACGAAAAACATGTGCAGGAAAAGGCATGAGTACTCCACATGAGGTACCCAGTAAGTGCCAAGCATAACCCCAGTCAAGTAGTGACGAGATCAGGTTAAGGCTCTACTAGATTTATAAATAAAACAGTTTAAATAGTACGAAAAAAAAAATAAGTTCTAAGGTAGAAAGTTAGAAGAATAATATGGAAATAAAACAGTAGAATGGAGTCCTCGGCTCAACACAATGAATCACACAGTGGGATCTCCCGGGATACCGTACCGTAGTTCCAAATATAAATATGCAGTACAGGGGGGATCTCCGAGAATACATTCGTAGTCCCCAATTTAAATATGAAGTACAGGGGGGGGGGGATCTCCCAGAATACGTCTGTAGTCCCCAATTTAAATATGCAGTACTG
>ML299336.1:43868-58370 GCA_005239495.1 Nicotiana undulata
GGGGGGGGGGGGGGGATCTCCCAGAATATGTCCGTAGTCCCCAATTTAAATATGCAGTGCTGAGGGATCTCCCGAAATACGTCCGTAGTCTCCAATTTAAATATGAAACGCGAAGTAACAACAAATAAACATCAATGTTTAACAGTATATCTAAAAGCATGTGAGAAAAGCAGGGAAGACTAACTAAACATGGCTCATAGAATGTCAGTTAGAAAATTTAATATAAACAAATAAGCATGATTTCCTAATCTAAGATGGACAATTAAACACGTATAAATGATTCAATGAAAAAAACAAGGCATAGTATAAGTGTTTTGAAGGAAAAGTAGTATTTTTGCAGAGATGACACGTGTACATACTCGTCACCTCACGTACACGGTGCCCACACAACAATTTATTTCAAAACAACCTAAGGGAAAGTTCCCAACACAGAGTTAGGCAAGACACTTACCTCGACTGCTCTACTCAACTCGAAACCATGTTCTTGCCACGAGTATCCGACTCTGAATGGCCCAAATCAATTCAATTCAATTGCATAATGTAAATATCACTTTAAGAAATCAGTCTAGCTAATTAGTTCAAAGCTAATACACAAAATTAATTGTCAAAAAATTCTCCCGGGCCCACATCTCGGAATCGGGTAAAAATTACAAATTCCGGACAACTGTTCACTCACGAGTCTAACCATACAAGAATCATCGAAATCCGACATCAAAATCCCATTAAATTCTCGGAGTTCTACTTGGAGAACGTTTCTCCCATTATTCAAAATTTTCCCCAAAATTCCTTGATTAGATTGAAGAAATTGTTATAGATTAATGATATATAGGTGAAATAGGATAAGGAATCGTTACCTATGAGTCTTCTCTTCAAAAATCACTCAAAATCGCCTAATTTTGAGCTCCAAATCATTTTTAGAAGATATGAAATTCAAACCCTCGATTTAGATGTTATCTGCCCAGCGATCCCGCACCTGCGCCCCATTGGACCGCACCTGCGATCCCGCATCTACAGAAAAGGCATCGCAGGTGCGAAATCTCATTAAGTGGGCTGGGGCCGCACCTGCGTTCTGCATCTACGGAACTCCTACCGCATCATCGAGCCTAGCTGACCCTGGTCAAGTTCGCATTTGCGAGGCCTCTTTCCGCACCTGCGCATCCACACTTGCGGCTCTCCTTCCGCAGGTGCGGAACACCAGAACCAGCATGCTTCAGCTGGTGTTTAAGTCCAAAACCTTCCCGTTGAGCATCCGAAACATCTCCGAGGCCCCCGGGACCTCAACCAAAACTACCAACCAGTCCTAATACTTCATCCAAACTTAGTCGAGTCATCAAAATACATCACATAACACCAAAATCACAAGTTATACATGGATTCAAGCCTAAGAACTTATAAATATTTCAAAATCTACAACCGATGCCGAAACACGTCAAAACTAGTCCGAATGACCTCAAATTTTACACACATGTCATAAATGACACTACGGACCTGCTTCCACTTACGGAATCCCATTCCGATCCCGATATACAAATTTCACCTATCGGCCGAAATCGTCGAAATTCTAACTTTCGCCAATTTAAGCCTAAGTCTACTACAGACCTCGAAAATATATTCCGGACACGCTCCTAACCCCGAAATCACCCAATGGAGCTAACGGAGTCGGTGGAATTCCATTCTGGACCCGTTTTCACACAGTTCCAACAACGGTATGATTTCTAAAACTTAGACTCATATATATAGGGACTATGTGTCCCAAACTCTCCAGAAACCATAACTAACCACACCGACAAGTCCCATAAGCAGATACAAACGTGGGGAAAGTTGTTATTAGGGGATCGGGTCGCTAACTCTCAAAACGACCGACCGGATCGTTACAGTATCATTGTAAATTATGCACTTCATTTATTATTTCTTAAGGGTCGTAAAAAATCAAAATGTGTATTATACACTAGTCTTACGGTATACGCGTTGCGCGTGTTCCCCGTGTCAATAATTAAATAATTTTAAAAAACTCACATATATATTATATTAAATAATATCTTTGATTTATAATAAAAATAAAATATATAACTTTATAAAAATAAATATATGTTTATCCCAAATCTAACCCAACGAAAGTCCTTAAGTTTTGTAAGATATCTTACGAAAATTTGTTATTTTTATGCCTTAATATTAAACAAACAAGTAAAAAAATTACTTTTATCATGATGATGTTGACATGTAACTCACATAAAATTTAATAAGTAAAAATATAAGTTTTAAAAATGACTAATGTTGTGTCAATGATTTATAATAAGAAATTAATACATAGAAAATATAGAGAATTATCATTTGTTCGAATATTTGTAAAAAGAGAAAGAGATAAATAATTAAAAATAACTCATTTGGAATATATTTTATCTTCTATTATTTCATCCTTATTGCTTCAAGTTTACATACGTTATTAGAAAAATAATTATTGATTGTATGTTATTTTACAATTATTGAGTAAATTCTGTACATTTAAAAATATGTTTTCAAGCCAGCATAATTATTGAGTGTAACTTTAAATATTATAATAAAATATTAATTAATTTTAAAGTTCTAAATATTAAAAAAATTAACATGGAAGGTATTATAATTATGGTACAAAGTACAAACTTCATATAAGTAAATAACTTATTTAAACAAAAATCTCAATTGGTTTAAAATTTAAAATATTGAGTTTTCGATATAATTCAAAATAATCTTTATTTAATATTAAATTTTTGTTGATTTAAAATTTTTAATATTAAACAAATAATTAAATATCATGAACAAAATTTGTATCCAAAAATATAAAATAATTAATAAATGAGATAAATAAATATTAAACTAACATTGATATACGTAGGGGGGGGGGGGGGGGGTTTTTAAAAAATTGTTTTGGTTGTCCCGTTATGGGGAAAAGTTATTNATTATAAACAATTGATTTTGATGTCCTGATATAGGGTAAAGTTAATTGATTTTATGCAATAATATATTAAGATTTTCCCAAGTTATTCCCTACTACTTTTAGTGGTGCACCTTCAGAGGATCCCTATGATTAGTTGTACAGTTTCTATGAGGTTCTTCGGAACATGGGGATAGTTGAGACCAATGGGGTCGATTTTGCTACTTTCCGCCTTTCAGGTCCCGCCAAGACTTGGTGGAGGGATTTTTGCTTGACCAGACCAGCTGGGTCACCGCCTTTGTCTTGGGATCAGTTCTCCGATTTATTCTTGGAGAAGTTTCTTCCTGTTACCCAGAGAGAGGATTTCCGGAGGCAGTTTGAGCGTCTCTAGCAGGGTTCTATGACAGTTACACAGTATGAGACCAGGTTCATCACTTTGGCCCGACATGCTATCATGATACTCCCCACCGACCGAGAGAGGGTGAGAAGGTTTATTGAGGAGCTAGCTCAGCCGATTAGACTGCAGATGGCCAGAGAGATAGGGAGTGATATTTCCTTTCAGGAGGCGGCCAATGTGGCCAGACATCGAGATGGTGTTATCACAGGGTAGTTGTCAGGGGTCTGACAAGAGGCCTCGTCATTTTGGCCGGTTCAGTGGTGCCTCGTCCGGGGGCAGAGATGCTTTCGGTAGAGGCCATCGTCCTAGGCCGTTTCAGTCAGCACTTAAGGTATCCCGCAATGCACCACCAGCTCCTATCAGTGCACCGCCGCTCCAACGTTTTCAGAGTGGTTACCCCGATCAACAGGGACAGTTTCAGGGCCAACAGTCTCAGCAGCCGAGATCTTGTTATACATGTGGTGGCCCGGGGCACATTGCTAGATTTTTCCCCGAGTCTTGAGTGGTCCTCAGCACCAGAGTTCTCGTGCTATGATTCCTGCACCAAGTGCCCCACCACCCCCTCAACTAGCTAGGGGTGGAGGCCGAGGTGCTAGAGGTGGAGGTCAGATAGTCAGATATGGAGGTGAGGCTACCAGAGGTAGAGGTCAGCCAGTAGTAGGCCATCCCAGAGATGTTCAGATTGGTGGGCCCCAGCTCTAATGTTATGCTATTCTAGCCAGACCTGAGGCTGAGGCCTCTGATGCAGTCATTACAGGTACGGTTTCAATTTTCAGCAGGGATGCTTCGATCTTGTTTGATTCGGGATCCACATTCTCCTATGTGTCATCATATTTTTCTCCTTGTTTGATTATGCATCGTGATTCTCT
The DNA here is from genome assembly GCA_005239495.1 of Nicotiana undulata. Taxonomy (NCBI): domain Eukaryota; kingdom Viridiplantae; phylum Streptophyta; class Magnoliopsida; order Solanales; family Solanaceae; genus Nicotiana; species Nicotiana undulata. Next base: position 48,046 of record ML299336.1, read on the forward strand.
GAGTACTCCTGTATATGTGTCTACACCGGTGGGTGATTCTATTGTGGTAGATCGTGTCTACCGTTCGTGTGTTGGTTATTGGTGGTCTTGAGACCAGTGTAGATCTTCTACTCCTTGATATGGTTGGTTTTGATGTTATTTTCGGGATGGATTGGTTGTCGCCCTATCATGCTATTTTGGACTGTCATGCCAAGACCGTGACATTAGAATTACCAGGGTTTCCTCAACTAGAGTGGAGAGGGACTCCTGGTCATGCTTCCTGCAGGGTTATCTAATATATGAAGGCTCGACGTATGGTCGAGAAAGGGTGTTTAGCCTATTTGGCTTATGTTCGTGATTCTAGTGCCGAGGTTCCTTCTATGGAGTCTGTGCCCATTGTCCGTGAGTTTCTAGAGGTATTTCCTGTAGACTTGCCGGGTATGACACCCGACAGGGGCATTGAATTTTGCAATGAGTTAGCTCCGGGCACTCAACCCAGAGCTAAAAGAGTTGAAGGAATAGTTGCAGGATTTTCTAGATAAAGGCTTTATTAGGCCTAGTGTTTCACCATGAGGCGTCGATGTTGTTTGTTAAGAATAAAGATGGGTCGATGAGGATGTGCATTGATTACTGGCAATTGAATAAGGTTACTATCAAGAACAAGTATCTATTGCCGAGGATTGATGATTTGTTTGATCAGCTTCAGGGTGCCAAGGTATTTTCAAAGATTGATTTGAGATTTGGCTACCATCAGTTGAGGATTAGGGCATCCAATGTCCCTAAGACAACCTTTCGTACTCGGTACGGGCATTATGAGTTCTTAGTGATGTCATTCGGGTTAACAAATGCCCCAACTGCTTTTATGGATTTGATGAAACAAGTGTTCATGCCTTATTTGGATTTGTTCGTGATTGTCTTCACTGATGATATTCTGATTTACTCCCGTAGTCGGGAGGAGCACGAGCAGCACATTCGAGTCGTTCTCCAAACTCTGAAGGACAATCAGTTGTATGCTAAGTTTTCCAAGTGTGAGTTCTGGTTGAGCTCGGTTGCATTCTTGGGTCATGTTGTATCAGCAGAGGGTATTCAGGTAGATCCCAAGAATATTTCAACAGTTAAGGATTGGCCTATACCCACATCAGCTATAGAGATTCGGAGTTTCTTGGGCTTAGCAGGTTACTATCGTCGGTTTGTGGAGGGCTTTTCATCTATTGCAGCCCCGATGACCAGGTTAACTCAGAAGGGTTCCCAGTTCAGGTGGTCAGATGAGTGTGAGGCAAGCTTTCAGAAGCTCAAGACAACTTTGACCACGTCACCGATGTTGGTTTTGCCCTCAGGTTCAGGGCCATATACTGTATATTTTGATGCTTCTCGGATTGGACTTGGTGCAGTGTTGATGCGGGATCGCAAGGTTATAACATATGCTTCACGTCAGTTGAAGGTCCACGAGAAAAATTACCCAGTTCATGATTTGGAGTTAGCAGCAATTATTCACGCGCTGAATATTTGGAGGCATTATTTATATGGCGTGCCTTGTGAGGTGTTCACGGATCACAAGAGTTTGAAATATTTGTTCAAGCAGAAAGAGTTGAATTTGAGGCAGAGGAGATGATTGGAGCTATTGAAAGACTATGACATCACCATCTTATATCATCCGGGGAAGGCCAATGTTGTGGCCGATGCTTTTAGTAGGAAGTCAACCAGTATGGATAGTCTTGCTTATATTCCGGTCGAGGAGAGACCGCTTGCTTTAGATGTTCAGGATTTGGCCAATCGGTTCATGAGATTTGATGTTTCTGAGACGGGCAGTGTTCTAGCTTATATTGCGGCTCGTTCTTCATTATTCGACCGTATTCGGGATCGGCAGTATGATGATCTTCATTTGCGTTCCCTTAGGGACACAGTGCGGCACGGTGGTGCCAAGCAGGTTTCAGTCGGCGATGATGGAGTCTTGCGGATGCAGGGCAGTATTTGTGTGCCCAATGTTGATGGGCTTCGTGAGTTGATATTGTAGGAGGCCCATAGTTCCCGGTACTCCATTGATCCGGGCACCGCAAAGATGTATCAGGATTGCGGCAACATTATTGGTGGCGAGGGATGAAGAAAGATATCGTGGCATATGTAGCTCGGTGCTTGAACTGTCAGCAGGTTAAGTACGAGCACCAGAGTTCCGACGGATTAATAAGCAGATTGAGATTCCTGGGTGGAAGTGGGATCGTGTCACCATGGATTTTGTAGTTGGACTCCCACTGACTCAGAGGAAGTTCGATGCAGTATGGGTCATTGTGGGTAGGCTGACCAAGTCAACGCATTTCATCCCTGTGGCAGTTTCCTATTCTTCGGAGAGGTTAGCAGGTATCTACATTAGGGAGATTGTTCTCCTTCACGGTGTGCCCGTGTCCATTATTTCTTACCGAGGTACGCAGTTTACCTCACATTTCTGGAGAGTATTTCAGCGTGAGTTGGGCACACGAGTTGAGTTGAGCACAACATTTCTTCCTCAGATGGACGGACATTCCGAGCGTACTATTCATATTTTAGAGGATATGTTGCGAGCATGTGTCATTGATTTTGGAGGTTCTTGGGACCAGTTCTTGCCTTTAGCTGAGTTTTCCTACAACAACATCTACTAGTCGAGCATTCAGATGGCTCCTTATGAGGCGTTGTATGGTAGGCGGTATCGGTCGTGGGTTGGGTGGTTTGAGCTGGGAGAGGCTCGGTTGTTGGGTACGGAGTTAGTGCAGGATGCCTTGGACAAAGTCAAGATCATTTAGGATAGACTTCGTACAGCTCAGTCCAGGAAGAAGAGTTATGCCGATCGTAGAGTTCGTGATTTGGCATTCATGGTCAGAGAGAGAGGATTGCTTCGGGTGTCCCCCATGAAGGGCGTGATGAGATTTGGGAAGAAGGGAAGGCTAAGCCCTAGATTCATTGGCCCGTTTGAGATTCTTGACAGAGTGGGAGAGGTGGCTTACAGACTTGCGTTGCCACCGAATTTATCAGCCGTGCATCCAGTGTTCCATGTATCTATGCTTCGTAAGTATCACGGCGATCCATTCCATGTATTAGACTTCGGTAGTGTCAAGCTGGACAAGGATTTGACCTACCCTCCGGTAGCCATATTAGACCGGCAGATTCGTTAGTTGAGATCGAAGAGTTATCCTTCGGTTCGTGTTCAGTGGAGAGGTCAGCCTGCCGAGGCAGCTACCTGGGAGTCCGAGTCCGGTATGCGGAGTGGTTATCCCCGTCTATTCCCCGATTCAGGTACTTTTCTATGTCCGTTCGAGGACGAACGTTTGTTTTAGAGGTGGAGATTGTGATGACCCAAAAGGTCATCCCTTATATTTTGTGTCAAAATGTTGTTCCGAGGCCTTGAAAAACTCCTTTTATTTCACCTCGATTTGCGTGCGCAGCCCCGACGTATAGCCGAGAAGCATAAGTGTGAAAAACTGAGAAAATGCTAGTTTTTGCCTTAAAATTTTGGTTTAAGTTGACTTCGGTCAACATTTTGGGTAAACACACCCGGACTCGTGATTTGACGGTCTCGGAGGGTCCGTAGAAAAATATGGGACTTGGGCGTATGCCTAGAATCGAATTCCGAGGTCCAAAGCCCGAGAAATGAATTTTGAAAGAAATGTTTTTTCTGAAAAATATACGAGATTTTAGAAATTGATTAGATTTGAAATCTATGGTATCGGGCCCGTATTTTGGTTCTAGAGCCCGGTACAGGTTCAATATGATAATTACGATATGTCTGTAAAATTTGGTATGAAACGGAAGTCGTGTGACGTGATTCGGACCCGTAGTTGTAAAATTTGATACTTTGGATGTTTTGGAAAATTTCTTTTATTTTAAGGCTAAAGTCATTGTTTTAAGTGTTATTTTGGCAATTTGATCGTACAAGTAAGTCCGTAGGATGTTTTTGAGGTTGTGTACATGTTTGGTTTGGAGCCCCAAGGGCTCAGGTGAGTTTCAGATAGGCGTCAAGGTGATTTTACTTGGAAAAATCTGGTGTTTGAACATTTTTCTGGTGTCTGAACTTTTGTACTATGCGAACGCATAGATAGCCATGCGAACGCACAACACAAGATTTGGAGGGGGTTGGTTAACTCTGTGCGATCGCATACGACCAGGTGCGATTGCAGAGCACATGTATTTTGCTCTATGCGAACGCACACTAGAGGCCGCGAACGCATAGCACTAGAGAGGGGCTGGGTAGGTTTTATTCAGTGCGAACGCACCCTGGGGATGCAAACGCGTAGGGTGGGGTAGGGCAGCCTATGCGAACGCATTAGCTGGGTCGTGAACGCATAGGGAAAATTTTTCCCCAGTTTTCTTAAAACAGTAGCATTACGGGATTTTATCAGAAATTCATAACTTCTTCACCTAAACTCAAAATTTGGCGATTTCTGAAAGGGAACTTCACCACAAAATCATAGGTATGTATTCTTAGACTCGTTTTCTTCAAATTCCATTAACACCCATTATATTTCTAAGCCTAAATCATGTTCTTAAGGGTAGAAAATTAGGGATTTGGGTAGAGTTAGGGCTTTTTGAATAATTAGAATTTAGACCTCGTTCTAGGGTCGGATTCCGGAACTAATTACATATTCGGGCTCGTGGGTGAATGTGTGACCGGATTTTGGTCCGAACCTCGTGTTTTGACCAAGCGGGCCCGAGGTCGATTTTTGACTTTTTTGGAAAGAATGCTAGAAAACCTATAATTAAGCATTGGAATTGAAATGTTTAGCGTTTATTGATGTTATTAAGTCAATTATGTCTAGATGCAATTGATTTGGAGTCAAATTCAAAAGGAAAAGCGGTGATTGAGGCTTGATTTTGGTCGTGGAAATCGAGGTAAGTGTTTGGCCTAACCTTAGCTTGAGGGAATAGGTGTTGTGTCTTATTTTCTATGTGTGAATACCATGTTCAACGTATAAGTGAGGTGACAAGTACCTATACGATGGTGTCAAGCATGCCCGTGAGTCGGATATTATGAATTATGTGGTTTTCACTGATATTTATTGTGTTATAGCTTGAGTTTCACTTTGTGGTTATTCATTTTGGTGGAAATTTTTGGTAATGAACATTGTTGAGTATCGGGTTCAGTTGAGAAACTTTACGTGAAAATATGTACTTGAGTGAGATTGGTTATAGCTGCGTCCCTTGCCGATATAGTGATATTCCTATTGTTGTTCCCTTGCCGGGATGTTATGATTTATTATTATGGTTCATATTGTTGATTTGTTTCCTTGTCGGGCTTCTATTATTGATATTGTTTGGGTGAGGAAGAGTGTAAATCCCGAAGGGTGATGCCGTGTATTGATTATTGTGAGTAAGAGTGTAAAGCATGAATGGTGATGCCGTGTATTGATTATTATGAGGATGAGAGTGTAAAAGCACGAAGGGTGATGCCGTGTCGTATTATGATATTAAGCACAAAGGGTGATGCTGTGATGTTTCTATTGATTATTGTGAGGATGAGAGTAAAAGCACGAAGGGTGATGCCGTGTCGTATTATGATATTAAGCACAAAGGGTGATGCTGTGATGTTTCTATTGATTATTGTGAGGATGAGAGTAAAAGCACGAAGGGTGATGCCGTGCACTTGCATTTATTATTTGGTGAGGATAAGAGTAAAATCCCGAAGGGTGATGTCGTGCACGGTCTTCTCTATGATGTTATTTCCTGCCGTTTAAGTTGATATTGAATTGTTGTCTTATTTCATCTTTTCCTTTATTTGATACTTCTTTCCCCCCAGCATATTTCCCCCTTTTCCTTGGTACTTAGTTGTTTACTTCCTGTTATTATTATTCCTCCGAATATTATTAATTGCACAAGTCATTTTGGTTGTTGTGTCCTAGCCTCGTCACTACTTCGCTGAGGTTAGGCTCGACACTTTCTCAGTACATGGAGTCGGTTGTATTGATGCTACACTCTGCACATCTTTGTTGTGCAAATCCTGGTACAGGACTCTACTGACATTTTTTGAGGAGGTTGCCTTCAGTCCACGCAGAGACACCGAGGTAGTCCTGTTGGCGTCCGCAGGTCTTGGCGTCCCCTTCCATTTCTTTTTGTATTCTGTTCTAGCTAATTCAGAAACAGATGTACTTAATATTTCAAACCTTTATATGTATTATTCATAGACAGTCCGTGAGTTGTGACTCCAATATTCTGGGATTTGGTTTAGTTTTGTGAAATTTCGTGAAGGCATTGGATGGAATTATATATCTTGCCTCATCTTATGTTTTATTCATGTTAATGTGTAATTCACCTATTTACGACTAAAAATAAAGGAATAAAGTAAATTGAATAGTCACGTTGGCTTGCCTGGCGAGTTTAACATTAGGCGCCATCACGTTCCCGACGGTGGGAAATTCGGGTCGTGACACATGACCACTTTTCAAGAGGTAAATGATGGTTAGAAAAAAAATAAAGAACAAATTTGAATTTTGATAAAATCAATTAATTGGGTGTTGAAGATATAAATTTTTAGAGATGATTTTTAATCTATGTATCAACAAACTCCTATTTGAGATTGTTGGGAATTGTTTTTCTTCTTTTTACTAATTTTTATGAAGATTTTCAAAATAATTTTTGAGAATGTAATGGAAGAGAGTTCTTTTTACTGATTTTGGATTTTACTGATTTTGTCTGGGTTCTTTTTACGTTTTATTCACTTGGGAGTTTTAGAATGGTGTTCATTATTGATTTGGAGGATTTTATAGTTGATAAGGGTTGTGTTCATGGTGGAAGAAATATGTAGTGATGGTGCTGACATGGTGAAGAAGAAGGAGAGAAAGGAAAATGTTTTAATTTTTCCATAATAAATTGGTAAAAAGAGATTGGGACCTACAAATTACACCTGTCAAACAATAATATGTTATGAATATGATGTGCGTTTTGGTTTTCAGGGTATTCAGAATCGGTTTGGAAGAATGAGTTCATTGTTGAAGCTTTAAGTTGAAAGAGTTGACCAAGTTTGACTTTTAAGAATTTGACCCCGGAACGGAGTTTTGATAGTTCTGTTAGGTCCGGATGGTGATTTTGGACTCGATCGTATGCCTGGATTTGAATTTGGATAATTCTAGAAGGTTTCGGCACAAGTTGGCAAAAATTGAACATTTGAAGGTTTGGAAATCCCATAAGTTTGACCGGAAATTGACTTTGAGGATATCGGATACGGGTTGTGGTTTCAAAAATGTGAATATCTTCGTCATGTCATTTGTGACTTGTTTGGATTCATTTCGGGTTGATTTGATATGTTTCAGCGCGAGGTTTGGAGATTGAAAGTTCAAAGTTCATAAGATTTCGATTTGAGGTGTGATTCATCGTATTGATGTTTTCACGTGTGTGGATGCCTCGATTAGGTTCGTGTTATGTTATGGGACTTGTCTATATATTTGGACGGGGTACCGAGTGGCTCGGGTGAGTTTCGGACGAGGTTCATACCGTTTTTCATTCATGTAGCATTGCTTAAGGCTGATGGTTCTGGTGTTTCCGCATCTGCGAAAGAATGGGCGCATATGCGGACAGTTGGTTGCAGAAGCAAGAAAGGGAGCTGGGCATGAGGATCGCAGGTGCGGGTGCTTAGACGCACCTGCGCAACCGCAGATGAGGTTCATGAGCGCAGAAGCGGCTTAAGACTGGAGGTGCGGGGGTTGCTGAGAATGGGTATTTCGCAGAAGCGCAAGATTTAGCGCAGAAGCGGAGGTCGCAGATGCGATGAAATGTACACAGATGCGGAAGTGATGGACAAAATGTTAAATACAAGGGTTCGCGATTTTAGCTTCATTTTTACCTTTGCAAGGTCGGATTGAGGTGATTTGTGGAGCTATTTGCATCACAACGATTGGGGTAAGTGTTCCACACTCGGTTTTGATATTATTCCACGGATCTATCTTCGTTTTAGCAATTGATTGATGAATTTGAAGAGGAAAATTGGGGGTTTTGGCCTAAAGTTTCATAATATGATTTTTTGAGTTTTGATCATCGATTTGGAGTTAGAATTGAGTGAAACTAGTATGGCTGGACTCATAATCGAATGGGTTGTCGGATTTTATGTGTAACGACCTGAACGGTCATTTTGTTTTGTAGAATCCCGTTTCCCTTAATAAGGCTTCCCGTACATGCTTTTACTATTTTATGACTTGCCAGATGGTTAGTTCGGGATTGGAAGGATTCGGGTTGAAATGAAAACACTTGGTTCCTTAAGGTTGGCTTAAAATGCCAAGTTTGACTTTGGTCAACATTTTGAGTAAACGTCCTCGGAATCAGGATTTGACGGTTCCAATAAATTTGTATGATGATTTCGGACTTGGGCATATGTTCGGACCGGGTTTTGGATAACCCGGGAGCGTTTCGGCGCCTAATATCGAAAGTTGGTTCTAGACGTTCTTTAAATTTAGTTTGGAGCGGGTTTTAAGGATATCGAGGTTCAAACGAAAATCTGAGATCGTGAATAGCTCGGTAATGTCATTTGAGACTTGAATGTAAAATTTGGTATTAATTTGAGTAGTCTAAGTACGTTTCGGCGCATTGGAAGTAAATTGAAGAACTTGAAGTTCTTAAGTTTGAATCAATTGGTTTTGGGGTGCGATTCTTAGTTTTAATGTTGTTTCGGGCATTCCGAGAGTTCGAGCTAGTCCGTTTTATGATTTCAAACTTGTTGGTATGTTTGGACGGGGCTTCAGGGGTCCAGGATACCATTCGGACAATGCGTAAGTTGAGTTTGAAACTCAAAAGAGTTGCTGGTGCACCAGTTGCAGTTGGGCAGCTGTAGGTGCGAGCTCGCAAGTGCGGGCCAAGTCTCGCAGATGCGGCCAAGGGAGGGCAGCCCAAATCCGTTGGAGCGGCCCCTCATCCGTAGAAGCAGTAAACCGCCCGCAGAAGTGACCCCCAGCCTGCCTAGTTATTCCGCAGAAGTGGACCCTTGTCCGCAGATGCGAGGGCGCAGGTGCGGAAATACTTGGAGGCAGTGAGCCTCATTTATTATGGGTTAGGACTATTTTTATCACAATTCCTTCCACTCTTGGGCGATTTGAGAGCTTATAAGAAGGGTATCCCGATCTAGCTTTGTGAGGTAAGTAATTTATACTAAATGTGAGTTTAATACATAGATTATGGGTAGATTCCAATATGAAAATTGGTAAAAATCATGGGTTTTAGATGAAAAACCCAAGGTTTGACAAAAATAAAATTTTACCACGAAATTTACCAAGAAACTTAATGAAAATTACATATTTATGTTCCTTAGGTTGTGGGTAACAACCTCCTTTGAAAATATCCGGAATCCGAGCACGTGGGTCTGGGGGTGAATTTTAGAAATCTTGTAATTGCGGTTGGGAAATCATTTTAATAGTGGAAGTATGAACTTTTGAGCATAGATTAATTAACTTATGTAATGTCTGGCTAGTTCCAAGTCGTTTGGCATCAATTTCGGAGGTTTGAGCGCAAATCTTGAATTGTCACGACCCAAATCCTAATTCAGGTCGCAATGGCGCCCAACAACGGGGTTAGGCAAGACAATATAGAATCACTAGATGATATCCCCTAGTTTGTCCGATCTAAACAGGTCGGAAAATCCCCAATTTTAAACAATTAACAAAAGTGCTCGCATAATACGACCCAAAAATCATAAAAATAAGAAGGCACAGGGCCAAACCGAAGCACATACATAAATACACATCCCAAACCCAAAATACAAACTGCGTGTGTGCCAGGAACTAGTGTCACAGGCAACTATCAAATATACAATGACCACAATATATACAAAGTCTCAGTCTGAATGAAATGGACAGAGAATATAACAAAAGAACTCCAGGGTGCTGCTAGGAAGTCGCCGGGAAAGCAGCTCACCGTGAAGTATGACCACGCTATCAATATCTAGCACCGGCCTGATAATCAGGCGTACCAACCTCCGGACCTGTACAGTCAAGTACAGAAAAGAAAAGAAAGTGCAGCATGAGTACATATTAAATAAATATGTACCCAGTGAGTATCCCGCCTAAACTCGAAGAAGTAGTGACGAGAGGTCGACTCGATACTCACTAAGGTCCGACAATAATAACATATGATAGAATATAATGAAATACAGTAGGCATGTCAGGAATAATCAACAAGTACATATCAGGAGCAGAAATCCAAACAACTACTGAACTAAACAATAAAGCACTTTCAAGGGTAAGACCATCGAACGAAACAAAATCACAAATTCTTAGATCCGCCGTGGCGTACGGCCCGCTCCCATAAGGTACCTTCTAAACTCACTGTGGCGTACGACTCGATCCCATATGTATCTCAAGTATTTCTCAACACTGTCGTGGCGTACGACCCGATCCCATATA
>ML299337.1:257-30739 GCA_005239495.1 Nicotiana undulata
CAAATCCGAAGCCGAGGCCGAAGCCGCGACGACGACGACGGCGCGAGGATTGCTTTCTTCTCAACTCTTTATTAGCTAGAAGAAGAGCAATTGCTTATATACCCATCAAAAGTCTTTTCCTCTTCCTATGTGGGACAATTAAGGAGGGAAACTCAAATATTACTCAAATATTTCATTTTCCCCTCCATTTCCCATTCACCCATTTTAAGCATTAATATATCATTAATTACTTAAATAATCCCAACATATATATATATATATATAAGAACATGAAGTGCTAGGAACACATGATCGGGTTATTTTTGGGATTGATACATATATACGGCTAATATATATATATATATATATATAGACACACACAGACACTTCACTGTAGTACTATAACGTATATATAACTTGTTATAGTATATGTTAGTGTGTGTATGTATATATCACACACACTTCCTGCTGTTTTAACTACATATATATCATGTTATAGTATATGATACTGTATTCATTATTTGTATTATAACAGAGTTAACGTAACTATAGCGATCACGAAGAAAGTACTTAGTTCAAATGCTCCAGACCTAAACCTCGATATGAAACATGTTTTCGGGCTCGAGAGTCAGGCCCGAGCCATCCTAAGTAGGCATTTCCTTAATATTCTGTTTGTGGGAATTCGCTATTAAAAATAGTTCCCGGCACAACTTAATAAGGATCAGTTACTTATACATAATTTTGAATTGTTCTGAAATGATTCTCAAAATAAATATATATGGCGCAAAATCACGAGTTAAGCACATCAACGCATATATATTTCTAGCCCGGAAAGATATGGAGTGTTATTATTTTTCTTTTCACTTTCCTTAATTTGGATAACAGAGTTAATGTAACTATAGCGATCATGAAGAAAGTACTTAGTTCAAATGCTCCAGACCTAAACCTCGATATAAGCCATGTGCATTGTGTGAGGTGAGATTTTAGTGTACTTTGTGCCATCTTTGTGAGTCTAGAACTAGCCCCGTGTGTCAGTCAAAGGGAATAAGTCTTGTAAGTTTGGAAAGTGATATATGCTTTCTTTGATTGACCACGTAGCCTATTTTGCCTACCAGTGTTAATATTACCATGGTCATCCATTTTGAGTCTGTAAATCTTTTCTTTGGCAACCACGTTACGAGCCGAATTCCCTTTGTTCTTAATCAAATCTTGTTGAACCTTTACCTCCAAAAGCACTTAAATAACTAGAAGAGCAAAGAAAGAGATTGGGGAGCTTCTGAGTGGAACCATAGAAAGGCCGAAAAGGTGCACTTGTGCAACAAAAAAAAAGATACTAGCCGAAACTACCAAATTAAGGAAAGTGAAAAGAAAAATAATAACACTCCATATCTTTCCGGGCTAGAAATATCTATACGTTGATGTGCTTAACTCGTGATTTTGCGCCATATATATTTATTTTGAGAATCATTTCAGAACAATTCAAAATTATGTATAAGTAACTGATCTTATTAAGTTGTGTCGGGAACTATTTTTAATAGCGAATTCCCATAAACAGAATATTAACAGTAAAAAGATTGGGTAGGCAATTTTTCTTTGGTTTCACAAGATGACTATGACTTTTGCCAATAATAAGTGGTCACGATGACATAAATGATGCAATTTCTAGCAATATGAATAGGAGGTTTTTGGCTCAGTTGTAAGACACACCAAACAGAGAGTAAAAGACCGATTCACACGATAAAAAGAAAAATACTAAAAAAAATAATAAGTGAGTGGTATTATTGTCATGACACAAATCTTCCTCGTTGTGATTGGCACCTAACCTTATCCGTCAAGTAATCTAATTAACAACTATCCAATTTAATAAGATCTATTAAGAAAAAAAATGATAATACACCGCTTATATACAGATAATTTCCCCAAGGATTGGTGTACAAATCATGAGTTTTTAAGATTAAAATTTATAAAGCCGGTACGAAATAAATACATCATCTGTTCGAAATGTACATAAACAGATTTTTATAAATCTAAGGCTACCATGAACAAAAGGAAGCTAAATCCGGAGCGCGGGTACGTCTTCAAATCCAGCTCCCGTCCATCATAGCAACATCAGCATCCAACATCTGCACGCAAGGCGAAGAAGTGTAGTATGAGTACCACCGACCTCATGTACTCAATCAGTAACAAACCCAACCTTTAGGTTGAAAGTAATAACGAGTTGAGACAAGGATCAGAGTACAATCCAATAACGAATAACAATTTATCACAATATAGTAAAGATGGTGCAAGAGATAACTCAATAAATAAATGTTGAGCTCGTAAAAATTACGAAAAATAAATGCTTCTTTTCAAGTATACAATAAAACTCAAATCCTTTGCCAAAATCACCAAAATATGAGTAGGTTTGTAAAACTGTGATTTTTCCCAAAAACGTTTCAACAATACTTAAAATGTTTCACTTTTCAGATAGCATGACGAAGGTACACCTCTATGCCTACATGTGCAGGTGAAATCATGAATGACACAATGTCGTACAACATGAGGAAAAAGGCATCTCTATGCTTGTATGTCAAGTGTGTATGTCAAATACAATGTGTCTTAGAAATGAACTTATGTACTCACACTCTCAGAGTACTCAATGTCACTGTCTCACACTTTTCATTCATCATGCTCAATCACTCAGTATTGTATATGGGCAATCCAGCCCGAGAAGATCCATCCCAAATATATATGGAAACTGATAGTCAGTCCCTCAGTGGTGTATAAGGCCAATCTAGTCCGCAGAAGATCCATCCCTAAATATAAATGTTTCGAGCAAGATCCACGTCCTGTGAAGATTCATCCCTCAATATAAATCAACTACGCTAACTGGGGGTGTGTATAGATTTCGGAGGGGCTCCTTTATCCCAAGCACCATAATAAGCCATATCCAGGTATAAATCAATAACATGTCGTGGCGTGCAGCCCGATCCCATAATATCACTCACAATCAGGCCATCAGCCTCACTTACTCATCAATCTCTCTAGTCTCTCGGACTCAAAATACCATGAAACTAGCCCAAAAATGCTGAGATAATGTGTCAATAAATAGCAACAGAGACTGAGATATGATATGAAATGAATAAACATGACTGAGTATGAAATCACGATTTAAACAAATAACTCAACGATAATATGACCTCAGTGGGTCCCAACAGAATAAGCATGTAACCTAGACATGGTCTTTAACATAGATCACAGCTCAATAGCTCTAGTACGTTGAGATTTCATGATTACAGATAAGATCAGGTAACTACACAGTACCACAGAAATAACGGAGTTACAATTCACACGGTGTACGCCCACACCTCCATCACCTAGCATGTGTGTCACCTCAACAACAAGCGCATAACATAAAATTTGGGGTTTCATACCCTCAACACTAAGTTTAGAAGTGTTACTTACCTTGAACAAGCCAAATTCAATACAGAGCAAGCCAAACGATGCCCCACCATGCCACCCCGCACGTACCGACCTCCGAATAGCTTGGAACTATCCAAAAGCAACTCAAATACATCAAATAAGGCTCAAGGAAAAAATTCCAAATGATAAAGGTCGAATATTTAATCAAAATCCCAAAATCGACCCAAAACCCCCAACTCAGGCCCGTGCCTCGGGAATCGATGAAACTCACAAAATTCGACAACTCATTCAATTAAGAGTCCAACCATACAAGTTTCACTCAAATCCAACTCCAAATCGATGTTCAAACTCAAAAATTCACTTTATGAAGTTTTAGACTATAATCCCCAATTTTCTCTATAAAAGCTCAAAAGCCAATTACCAAAAATGAAGATAAAATCTCAAAATATAATCAAAACCGAGTATATAACACTTACCGCAATACTTGTGATGAAATTTTCCTCTAAAATATCCTCAATCTAAGCCCCCAATCTCAAAATATGATAAAAAGAACTAAAAACCTCGATTTATAGCATTCTGCTTCCGCTTCTGCGGGCACACACATGCGGCCCAACCACCACTTCTGCGAACAAGCCCAAACTCAACTGCCATCGCTTCTGCGGTCACACGTGTGCGCAAATATTTCCGCATTTGCGATCCTTCGCCAATAGTCCAATTTCGCTCCTACGATGATGTGTCCACATCTGTGCCTTTGCAGATACGACGAAAGCTCCGCATTCGCGGAGTCCTACTCGGAAGTGCTCTTCGCTTATGTGCTCATGGGATTGCTTCTTCGACCATAACACCTGCTCAATACCAGTCGTAGGTGCGGAACACCAGAACCAGCAACCCAACCAAAATTCAACTTAGTCCAAAACTTATCCGAGCCTTGTCCGAAACTTGCCCGAGCCATCCGGGACCCCGTCCGTATATACCAACAAGTCCTATAACATAATGCTGACCTACTCGAGGCCTCAAATCACACACAATAACATCGGAACGACGAATCGCACCTCAAATCGAACTTAATGAACTCTAGAACTTTCAACTTCCAGAACTTGTGCCAGCACATATCAAATCAACCCGGAATGAACTCAAATTTTGCACACAATTCCAAAATGGCATAACGAAGCTATTCCAATTTCTGGAACCACAATTCGAATCCGATATCTAAAAAGCCATGTCCCTGTTAAACTTATGAACTTTCCATACCTTCAAGCTTCCAACTTCTGCCTATTAGTACCGAATCCTTATAAGAATATCCAAATGCCAATCCGGACATACGCCTTAGTCCAAAACTATCATCTGGACCTAACGGAACCATCATAACTCCGTTCTGGGGTCAAATTCACAAAAGTCAAATTTGGTCAACTCTTCCAACTTAAAGCTTAAATCATAAAATTCATTCTTCCAAATCGATTCCGAATAACCAGAAAACCAAAATCGACGATTCACATAAGTCATAGTACATCATACAAAGCTATTCATGCCTTCAAACTACCGAGCGAAGTGCAAATGCTCAAAACGACTGGTCAGGTCGTTACATCCTCCCCCACTTTAATATACGTTCGTCCTCGAACGTGTCCAAAGTTGTCCTTAAGCCATCAAATCGCTGTGTAACCTATCCATGCACATACCCGGGGGTGATCCTATGTCACCATATTCGGTATAGGCCTGACAACACAACATACTAAATATTATTACTTCAACCTTAGCCCGTAAACCACGTAATCCAATTTCCAACATCCGAAATATCCTACAAGACCTGAATTCCGCATCTACACTGTCACACCTCCTTTTTACTACCCCAAAAGGGTATAAGGGAGTTTTTCCAATTTAAGTGACAATAAAAACGAGATTATTATTTTCAAATTCAGAGTCTCCACTTGGAATAATTTGTGGTGTACCAAGTCAGTAGTTTAAAATCCCGAACCGAGGAAGTTTGACTCTGTTTCAAAGTCCACGAAACACAAAAATCCGGGTAAGGAATTCTGTTAACCCGAGAGAAGGTTGTTAGGCATTTTCGGGTTCCGTGGTTTTAGCACAGTCACTTAACTATTATCCATTGGATTAATTATGTGATTTATTACGTATTTTAAAGAGTATTGTGACCTTTTGACCTTTTAGCCGCTTTTAATTGAAGTTGAGTGGGTCGAGTCACGCCAGCGTGCACTCGAATTTTGGAATATTGTATCCATGATCATGCCACGAGAACCATACCCATAGTCGCGGTAATTATTATTAATCACGCCTAATATTTACCAACCCCAATGACTCTAACGAACCATTTTTACAAATGATCATTCTGCCAAGATTCAATAAAATAAGTTATGAATCAAAATCGACACTAATCCGCTAAAACTCAAAGATGCTGTCAAATAGTACCAACCTGACACAAAAGGATCTATTAACCTATTAATCTTCTTCAAATATATGACCAAGGTAATTTTAGATCTAAAAACCAATTAACATTATAAACTCTAATTACAGAATAACAAGGAAATAACTCTAAAGTAAACACTTTGTGATAAAGAGTAATTTAAGACCTAATGGAACAAACCATGTTCATAATTCCAAGGGAATACCGAATCAAAAGAAACAGATATGAAGGAGTAATTTATTGTCCCACAAAATAACATCACAAACAATATAGAAAAGAAGCAGAGTAGACCTGTTAAGCAAATTCTTTCTCTATACAAAAATCAGCAAGTACACTCCAAAATTTGAACAATAAATGACTATAGTCGAACAGTAATCGCGAACCGGACAGGAAGAACTCAAACGACAACCTCACAAACTGCCCGAGAAGATTCGAACCTCTTCTGTTTTTGTCCTTTCTTTCCTTTTTTCCTGTTTCGGATTTGTGTTTGCTCCTCTTGCCGTTGCTGCTGGTTTTTCGGCGACTTGGCTGTGGTAGTTCTTTTGTGGTGTGAATAAAAGAGGTCGTTGGTTGAGGGCTAACGGTGGCTGGTGGGTTGGGAGATGAGTGAGGGTGGCAGACGAAGAAGGGGAGTGGGTGGCTGGTATGTCTCTTTGGAGAGGAGGAGGTCAGCGGCTGCCGTTTTAAGTTGTTTTCGGCGGAGGGGCCTGACCGGCTGCGGTAGTGAGGGGAAGGGAGATGGGGTACGACCCTTTTTTTTGTGTCCTCCCTTATCTTCTTATTAGGTGTAGTGTTAGGAAGAAAAAGATGAGGGTATTTAGGGTGTTATTTAGGGAAGTGGGTATTGGTCTTTTGAAATTGGGCCAAAGACCAAAAAAGGACCTTACAACCCAAAAACGCACTCTTCCTTCTAAAAATGATATAAAATTTATAATTCTAAAAATATTAATTAAAACTTAATTAATTAAATATTAAAATAAACTCATTTTTTGTATTTTGTTTTAATTTTTGTACTTAAAATAAAGTAAAAGAGTTAAAACTAGTTAAAATAATGATATTAGGCCTAAACTAAATATTAAACACTAAAATATAATTTCAGGGAAGGTAAAAAATTACATGTCTATAGCTGCCCCTCTTTGAGTGAAGACACGAAGAGTTTTCAGACAAAGAATGACTAGACTGGTTTTTTGACCCGACCCTTATATAGAGACCAAAAACTAAAAGAATGGAGAATGTACCGAGCCCTGGTATCTAAGCTGCCTACATATCCTTGGCTATAAAGGAATCAGGCCACGTGTAGTTCAGAGGTAGGAAGAGTGATGTAGTATACCGAGGTGAAAGGCCGATTGAGGTTCCGTTCCGTCGAGGTTCCGGTCCACGACCCTGTTATTACATCAAAATCGAAAATGAAAAAGACTAACTAAACTTGTCAACTATGAGTTACAAGATTCCTATCTATAAGTCTTCTGAAGCTTGATCTTGAGTCTTGAATGGTCTTCATGCAGACTTTAGATTTGAACCTTGGCGCTTGCTAGTTGCAGGTGCTGATTTATTCTTCCACGGCTTCGACGAAGCACGACGGGACATGCAAAGCTTGTGACTCAGTCATGTCTTGAGNCTATGAGTTACAAGATTCCTATCTATAAGTCTTCTGAAGCTTGATCTTGAGTCTTGAATGGTCTTCATGCAGACTTTAGATTTGAACCTTGGCGCTTGCTAGTTGCAGGTGCTGATTTATTCTTCCACGGCTTTGACGAAGCACGACGGGACATGCAAAGCTTATGACTCAGTCATGTCTTGAGCAATCCATATCTTGTCTCCGCTTCTGCACTTTGATACTTCTTTTTTGTTTTTCTTCCTTTATTCTAGATTGAGACTACTTCTGTTGGTCATCTCGTATTGTCGACTCACATTCTTGGGAGAGCTTCTGTTGTTGCTAACGCGAATTGAATTCTGAAATGGGTTCCCTTGTTTCCCAGGTGGGTGCCTGATTGCCGAGACTTGGACTGAATTCACTTGTTCTCCAGATGGGCGTCTGATTTCCAAAACTTGAACTGTATTACCTTGTTCTCTAGGTGGGCGCCTGAATTCCAAAAACTTGAATGTATTCCCTTGTTCTCCAGGCGGGCGCCTGAATTCCAAAAACTTGAATGTATTCCCTTGTTCTCCAGGCGGGCGCCTGATTTCCAAAACTTGAACTGTATTCCCTTGTTCTTAAGGTGGGCGCCTGATTGCCAAAAACTTGAACTTTATTCCCTTAATCTCCAGGTGGGCGCCTGATTGCCAAAACTTGAAACTGTATTCCCTTGTTCTCAAGGTAGGCGCCTGATTGCAAAAACTTTAATTGTATTCCCTTGTTCTCCAGGTGGGAGCCTGATTGCCAAAACTTGAAACTGTATTCCCTTATTCTCCAGGTGGGCGTCTGATTGCCAAAAACTTGAATTGTATTCCCTTGTTCTCTAGGTGGGCGCCTGATTGCCAAAACTTGAAACTGTATTCCCTTATTCTCCAGGTGGGCGTCTGATTGCCAAAAACTTGAATTGTATTCCCTTGTTCTCTAGGTGGGCGCCTGATTGCCAAAAACTTGAACTTTATTCCCTTGTTCTCCAGGTGGGTGCCTGATTGTCGAGACTTGGATTGCATTCCCTTGTTCTCTAGGTGGGCGCCTGATTGCCACAACTCGAACTGTATTCCCTTGTTCTCCAGGTGGGCGCCTGATTGCCAAAAATCGAATTGTATTCCCTTGTTCTCAAGGTGGGCGCCTGATTTCCACAACTTGAACTGCATTCCCTTGTTCTCCAGGTGGGCGCCTGATTGCCAAAACTTTAACTGTATTCCCTTGTTCTCCAGGTGGGCGCCTGATTTACAAAAATTGAATTGTATTCCCTTGTTCTCCAGGTGGGCGCCTGATTGCTAAAACTCGAACTGTATTCCCTTGTTCTCCAGGTGGGCGCCTGATTTCCATAACTTGAAATTGTATTCCCTTGTTCTCCAGGTGGGCGCCTGATTTCCACAACTTGAAAATGTATTCCCTTGTTCTCCAGATGTGTGCCTGATTGCCAAAAACTTGGATCGTATTTTTGGATTGTATTACCTTGTTCTCCAAGTGGGCGCCTGATTGCCACAACTTGAACTGCATTCCCCTGTTCTCCAGGTGGGCGCCTGATTGCCAAAACTTTAACTGTATTCCCTTGTTCTCCAAGTGGGCGCCTGATTTTGACAACTTGAACTGCATTCCCTTATTCTTCAGGTGGGCGCCTGATTACAACAGACAGACAAATAAACAAAGAAACTTTTTCTGCCCCAGTTTGGTATCTGGGCTCATCTGTGAATGTTAATCGAATCATGTTACCCAAAATCTCTATGAATTTATACTAAATCCCATTATCCAGGAGGGTCCTGAAAATTTCAAATTGAATCTCATCTTAAGAATGAAAACGTTAAAGCCAACTATATTTCCTCAAAGTAGAGCTTATGCTAGATCTTGTTACTCAAGGATGTTATAAATTTTAACTAAATCCCATTGTCCAGGAGGGTCTTGAGAACTTCAAATTAAATCCCATTATCCAGGCGGGTCCTGAGAACTCGAAAACTAAATCCCTTTATCCAGGAGGTCCTGAGAACTTGAAAACTAAATCCCATTATCTAGGAGGGTCCTGAAAACTTAAAATGTACTTACCTGAGCCATGCTCTCTTTTCTGGATGATCTTTGCAGAAAGAACAAAATGCCTTGCCCCTGAACCATGCTTTCCTCATGGAGGGTCCCTGCAAATCAGACAAATTTTCTTGCCCCTGTTTCAGACAAATAAAATCCTTTTAGTTTGAAAACGTGGTGGTTAGTTTGTGGCATCATTACTGAGTGTCCGCTTCTGCCACTGCCATGCTTCATTCTGATGAGATGCTTCGGTCCAACAAGGGATTGTTTGACCTTTTGGTCGAAACTGGACCACAAAACCTCTGGATGACCTGAATCTCTTACATTCACTTGTTGCATTGTGTTTTCATTCTGAAAGTTGCTGAATCTTTGTATTTTTCAAAATTCAAGAATCGACTTATCACCTGAACTTCAGTTATCACCATACTGCTCATTCTGAATCATATCACCTGTGGTGTTATTTGGCCGAACTTCACCTTGTGCCATCGGAAAGGTGGTAATAGGCTTTGCAATCCTTTCTGCTTGCTTGACACACGCTCACTTGAAATGGACTCAGAAGAATAAATGAAAAAACGAAGCGAAGCGACTTCGTAAATGAGAAGTAAAGAGGGAAATTTTGAACAAAAATGACTATTTTGAGAAGAGTGGAGGAAGGACTTATCTGAGTGAAGCGGCTGGCTCCATTGATCATGACATGCATTTTGGATTGATCAGCCTAATCCATCTAACCAATCATATTTCAGCTCATTCCACGTCTTCATTCCTCAAAATTGGGACTTCCACAATCCAATCCCTCTGTGAAATCATGAACCTCACTCGGCTCGTAGTGCCTCAAAAGATTTTCACCAGCAAACCTCTCTCATTTGTTCATCTCTCAGCTCACTGTCGCCTTACGGTGTCCCCGAAGGTTTTCACCAATAAGACTCTCTCATTTTAACTTTCTCTCACCTCACCATCGCCCTACGGTGCCCGTGAGGGTTTTCACCGATAAGACTCTCTCATTTTAAATTTCTCTCACCTCACCATCGCCCTACGGTGCCCGTGAGGGTTTTCACCAACATGACTCTCTCATTTTATCCCTTTTCCATGTGTCCATGAACAACGTGTTGCCCCCCATTGTGCTTGAATTGTCATTCTCAAATATTGATTGGAAGGTCTTTCTTTGGACCGTAATGCAGGCTTTTGGAAAAGGCTAGAAAGAAAGGGTGACTTGAAGCCTCAAAATAATTTAAGATAAAAAGGGTTCAAAATTACAACTTTTGGAATCAGATCTTTTACAAGACCAAAACTTCTGCCCCAGTTTCTTTGGGTCTGGGGAATTTTGGACTTTTATTTGTGGGGACCGAACCATGTAAGGCTGCCTACGTATCGTTAATAGGAATCAGGTCGAACGTTATTTGTGACCTGGCTTTTTTTTCCATCTTTCTTTCCTTTTCTTTTTTTTTTCTTTTCTCTTTTTTCTTTCACTTTCTTTTCTCCTTTTTCTTTTTCTTTTTCTTTTTTTTCTTTTCTATTCCATATCTTTCCTTCCTTTTTTATTTCCTATTTTTTCTTTCTATTTTCTAACTCTATTTTCTGATTCCAAAAGAGGGGTATGAAAGAAAAATAAATTAAGGCTCAAAACGAGTAGCAAAGGATGAAAGTGTTTGGGTAGCGGAACAAAATGCCTTCGTCATTTCAACTTTAAACATGCCAAGTACAAAATACAATTGAAGATAAGAACTCATACATAGTACCTCTTGACTGTATCGGAATTGATGGCCATATCTACACATTTGCTTTCTATGTCTGTTAAATACAAAGCACCATTTGGCAACACTCTTGTCACAATGAACGGCCCCTACCAGTTTGTGGTGAACTTGCCTTTAGCTTCAGCTTGATGTGAAAGAATATATTTCAACACTGACTGATCTACCTCAAACTGTTTGAGAGACATTCCATTGTTGTATGCTTTTATCAACCTCTTGATTTCCCATACTAATTGCCTCAATTTC
Organism: Nicotiana undulata; assembly: GCA_005239495.1. Classification (NCBI taxonomy): domain Eukaryota; kingdom Viridiplantae; phylum Streptophyta; class Magnoliopsida; order Solanales; family Solanaceae; genus Nicotiana; species Nicotiana undulata. Next base: position 11,707 of record ML299337.1, read on the forward strand.
ACTCAATTCAAGCTTCAAGTTATCTCAACATGTGTGAATCTTTACTTGTTTCCTCAAACAAATCTTTTATCATATTCAAAACCATGTTTCATTATTCCATGATTAAATTGACTTCCAAGATCTGGCTAAAAACTCCGCATGCATGTCATGTCACTAGAACTGGCATGAGGATAACTATATACAAGAAAAGAACTAAACGGAGACCGCAAATAACAGAAAAACAAAAATCTCATTTGACCAAAGGATGGAAGAGTTTGAACAACACCGAAATAAACCTAGATGACAAACTCAGAGACACAAAACTAACTAACAAGAGTTCTAGAGAAAAGCAAAAGAGGATGGAAGGGTTTGAATCACCAAAACAAATAAGATAAAATCTGGGTTACAACCCCGAAATAACCAGGTAGCAGAAAAGAAGTCAAAATGAACTTCCAAGACTCCTTCCAGGCGAGGAAATGAGGTGCTTTCTAATTAATAAGCTCGAGTTCTTAGCCACTGAGTTGCACATCAAAATTACTGGGACCTTCACCAACTTCAATCACATTGTCTTAACCAAGTGGCTCATTGACTCCTGTGAGGTGGGTTTGGGGGGTGGAGTGTGAAAAGGTTGTGGGGAGATATCAGCAGTAGTAGGCATATGGATTTGTGACAGTGGCGGAATGGTGACAAGGCTTTCAGAGTAGTTAGTGGGATACAATGGTGAATGGCACCCACTAATCCAGGCTTGGTATATTTCGACCATCTGTCCTTTTAACCTTAGGACCTCTTCTTTCAACTCAGATTCTGATTCAACAATCCTCTTAGGCGGATCAACAACACATGTGTCCAAGTCTTTGCCAGTCATGGCTACCTCGCTATTTGACCTTATGTTGTACGGATGACACACCACAAACTAACCACCCTCTGTTATGATAACAATTAAAATACCATAGAGGAGAAAAACAAAGCTAACATGTTAGCGTTCAGACATTTATCAGATAAAAACATCACGTTGTGTGCAATGTACCTAGTAGCAATTAACAATTCTAGAATGACTTCAAGGGTCACAAGATCATTTGACATCATCCCAATTTTGTTCATTTCAATTTTCTCTTCTTTCTTTTCTAGCACTCTTTGGCTTGCTCATTTTCCTTCCTCTCTTTTCTTTCTAATTATCACCATTTTCTTTCTATCACCCCTCACGTCCCACAAATTCATTCTTTTTTCCTTTTTTTTTCTTTTTTTGCTTAAGTGATTTGATCGAACCCTACGTAGGTTGCCTACGTATCATGTTCCACATGAATCAGACCAGGCATAGTTCTGAAAAAGTAACGGACAAAATAAAATAAAAGTTTAATCTTTTTGGATTTTCCATTTACAATTTTTTTGATGTTTCAAAATACAAAACAGGTAATACTATAACAAAAGACTCGACAATCTTAACTAGACTAACAAACTCCATACTACTATACAAGACTAAAATTACAAGACAACATGAACGACAGACTCAAAATATAAAAGTTCCTCAAGCAACTCATGTATGCAACGATCCTGACTGGAATGATCCTGCGGTATCTGTCATGCTCTGGTAAGTAAATACACACCTGTATGAGAAAGATAAGACCAAATAGAGTTAGTGACTCGAGACACAATGCGACGCCACAACACCTCCTAGTGGACACAAGCAAGACATGGTTGAGCTATTTTTGCAAAACGACCTACGTGGCCAAGGGTGGCTATTAGTGAAAACTCAACAAAGGTGTCCTCGAAGGCATGAAAATACATCACTAAGGCTTATATGACTTCAAACTCCCAATATTCATGGCCTTAGAAAGTACTTCGCAAAAGTGACCCATTTTGCAAAAACGGTCATGTGGCCAAAAGTGGATAAATATGCAAACTCAAAAAGGACGGACCTTAAGGTAGTAGGACACTTAGTTGCGAACTCAGGATTCTGAGACACGGGTCAATGAACCACTTTCGCGAAAATTGCCTCGTTTTGCAAGAATGGCCGATGTGTCCAAAAGTGGATAGACATGCAAATCTGAATAAACCTTAAAGCTAAGAGGACACCTTGTTGTAAACTTAACGCTCTAAGACATATTCCAACAAGACACTTTGAGAAAATGTCCATATTTTGCAATAACGGCCGATGTGGCCAAATATGACTAAACATGCGAGATTTGGCTAAGACCCCGCAAAGCCAAGAACCTAAGACACACTAGGAAGACCGGACCCTATGTGGACTGCCTACGTATCTCGCCTCTAAGGACGCGAATCAGGTGTGCGTAGTTCGGGAAGATGGGATATGAAAGATAATTTAAAAAAAAAAACAAAATTGAAAAAATATATTTTTTGTCCTTTTGAAAAATGACGAAACATAAAAAAAAAATTGGATTTTCTTTTTCTCTTTTTTTGGAAAATGACAGGAAAGTGCAAAATAGTTTTGATTTTTCATTTTCATTTTTTCATTTTTTTGGTCATTTTCTTGAAATAAAATAAATAAATAAATTTGCGAAAGAAAAATATAATCGGGCCCACTTGCTTCATTTTCACACTTAACCCTCTTTTCTTTCTCATTTACCCTCAACCATTATTGGTCCGCCAAATGACCCCTTTTATCCTTGAAAAATGCAATATGTAGCACATAAAATGCATCAAGATGGTCTTTTATTTTCGAGTACGGTTGTCCTAGACGGACCCAACCCCTGTGTTGAGTCCCAAAAGTCAAATGCACATGTTGAAAACAAGCGTTCCTACTAGGGATCCGGCATGAGACTGAGTTATTCTAGGTTTAAAACCTGAGCATATTGTTCTAGACCTGTCTTACCCGAGCGGACAACTCGAGCCGGGGAGGGGGGCAGCGTACCGGTAACCAAGAGATCATCTGGCTTTGCAACTTTTCCGAACCTCGTTCTAAATTGGGATATGACACTAACAGAAAGAAGTCACGCCAACGTGCACTCCTCAGAAGATAGAAGAGAGGGATTTCGTAGCAGTTTATATACAGTTGTTCAGATAATATCAAAGCAGTAAAAAGAAACATTTAGCACATTAGGCCCAAACATGTAAATAAAATCAGGTGATAAAAAAAGCCAACATTTAACAATTATTCTAAGCTCGAATTCTTGAACCCTGAACCAGAGATTCTGGGTTCGGTCCCCAGCGGAGTCGCCAGAGCTGTCACACCTCATTTTTACTACCCCTGAAGGGTATAAGGGATTTTTTTCAATTTAAGTGACAATCGAAACAGAATTATTATTTTCAAATTCAGAGTCGCCACTTGAAATAATTTGTGGTGTCCCAAGTCACAAGTTTAAAATCTCGAATCGAAGAAGTTTGACTCTGTTTCACAGTCCGTGAAACACAAAAATTCGGGTAAGGAATTCTGTTAACCCGAGAGAAGGTGTTAGGCATTCCCGGGTTCCTCGGTTTTAGCACGGTCGCTTAACTATTATTCATTGGCTTAATTATCTGATTTATTACGTATTTTAAAGCCTATTGTGCCCTTTGTACCTTTTAGCCGCTTTTAATTGAAGTTGGGTGGGTCGAGTCACGCCAGCGTGCCCTCGAATTTTGGAATATTGTATCCATGACTATGTAACGGGAATCATACCCATAGTCGCGGTAATTATTATTAATCACGCCTAATATTTACCAACCCCAATGACTCTAACGAACCATTTTTACAAATGACCATTCTGACAAGATTCAATAAAATAAGTTATGAATCAAAATCGACACTAATCCGCTAAAACTCAAAGATGCTGTCAAATAGTACCAACCTGACACAAAAGGATCCATTAACATATTAATCTTCTTCAAATATATGACCAAGGTAATTTTAGATCTAAAAACCAATTAACATTATAAACCCCAATTACAGTAGAACGAGGAAATAACTCTAAAGTAAACACTTTGTGATAAAGAGTAATTTAAGACCTAATGGAACAAACCATGTTCATAATTCCAACGGAATACCGAACCAAAAGAAACAGATATGAAGGAGTAATTTATTGTCCCACAAAATAACATCACAAACAATATAGAAAAGAAGCAGAGTAGACATGTTAAGCAAATTCTTTCTCTATACCAAAATCAGCAAGTACACTCCAAAATTCGAACAATAAATGACTATAGTCGAACAGTAATCGCGAACCGGACAGGAAGAACTCAAACGGAAACCTCACAAACTGCCCGGGAAGCTTTGAACCTATTCTGTTTCTGTCCTTTCTTTCCTTTTTTTCTGTTTCGGATCTGTGTTTGCTCCTCTTGCCGTTGCTGCTGGTTTTCCGGCGACTTGGTTGTGGTAGTTCTTTTATGGTGTGAAGAAAAGGGGTCGTTGGTTGAGGGCTAATGGTGGTTGGTGGGTTGGGAGATGAGTGAGGGTGGCGGACGAAGAAGGGGAGTGGGTGGCTGGTTCGTCTCTTTGGAGAGGAGGAGGTCAGCGGCTGCCGTTTTGGGTGGTTTCCGGCGGAGGGGCCTGACCGGCGGTGGCAGTGAGGGGGAGGGAGATGGGGTACGACCCTTCTTTTTTGTGTCCTCCCTTATCTGCTGATTAAGGTGTAGTGTTAGGAAGAAAAAGATGAGGGTATTTAAGGTGTTATTTATGGAAGTGGTTATTGGGCTTTTGAAATTGGGCCAAAGACCAAAAATGGACCTTACAACCCAAAAACGCACTCTTCCTTCTAAAAATGATATAAAATTTATAATTCTATAAATATTAATTAAAACTTAATTAATTAAATATTAAAATAACTCATTTTTTGTATTTGTTTTAATTTTTGTACTTAAAATAAAGTAAAAGAGTTAAAACTAGTTAAAATAACGATATTAGGCCTAAACTAAATATTAAACGCTAAAATGTATAAAATTTCGGGGAAGGTCAAAAATTACATGTCTACATATACACTATGTAAGTAGAACAAGTTGTATCAAGCCATAACCATAGCCCAAGATGTAAGCACATGACATACCACACGACTCGCATACTTGTTGCAAAATTTCTGATCATAGTAGCTGCTCAAAATAACCCAATACCGGTAATAAACCTCGTATCAAACAAGACCTCATTTTGAAACCTTCGTGCACTACCCATGATGAAAGAAACACGCAAAAACCCATAACCACTCATCAGATCAACAAGTCATGGAGCACTCTCTCCTTTGACAAGGACTATAGGCAATTTCTAAGCCGGTCAACGACTTTATCCTTTCAAATATACCGCAAACAAATCCAATAGCACCCATTCTAGGTCTGATGACTTCATCTCATCACACAACCACTCTAGTGACATGCCACATCAATACACCTAAAATGACAACTCATGCAATATGTGTGCCAATAAGCAACAACCCAAATGTACTCAATCATAGAGAATGGCTCCAATGAGAGAACCGTCTCGCAAGCTTTAATAAGTACCACCACAACCGCACTGTTACAAACCCATCCTACACAGTAGAACCAAGATACACAAATCTAACACAAAGGATCATATCCCGACATAACCCAGCTGCAACGCGTGACCCCATCCAGACACAGGTCTATATGGAATACCTCAAGCCACCATGCTCAAATCAACAACTACACGCAATGCGACATCAAATACCCAAAGTGTATGACCATAACCATAGAGAAGCAAATATCACAATATCCCATAGTCTGAGGGAACATAACCAAGGCGCAATCAACCAATATACTCCCCAATAACCATCTCGCTCAAATCCCGCTACAAGATCCAAACAGAACCACATCATGTGTGTTTATAACCAACAGATCAAGACACCTCGTGGAATAGAAGGGTAACTCATAGAACATATCAGAACACATATACGCTCAACTCTAACGGCATGACACATCTCGCAACAATAGCATTACAGAGTCAACCAATCCGACCTGGTGTAGAATACACATCCTCATCGGGCCTACCAATGGACCCCAAATCAACTCTGGTCATCCACAAATACTTAAATAACCCTCTGAAACTCTACAATGACTGAATCATAACACATACTACCATCTGGCTAGCTTTTGCCACAACTTCACAGTCCATCACCACGAAACAATCTACTTCTATGAACTCCCATTCTCCAAATTCAACACACGAATCACCATATCTGATCACAACTCCACCTCCTGAATGTCTAACACATCTCTCATACATGATCATCCCACGAGGAATACTTCTATTATTCTTTCGTGCTACATAGTAAAATCTAAATATCAGCAGTCGATCAACCAGGCGAGTATCACAATATCAATGAAGCATCCGTAAGTCAACATTGATGAGTGGGTATTTTACCAACTTATCTCCTCTCAATATTTAAACTTTGGTATAATTTTGATAGAAAACTAGGGCAATTCCTAAGGGTTATTGGCAATTTTCAGGTATCATGTGATTTGGAAAAATGACTGAAGCTAAATACTCTTCGCGATCGCAAGGTTTGGACCGCGATCGCAATGTTGTTTACGCGATAACGGAGAAGGAATTGGTCACAACCCCTGAAGTGTTCTACGCGATCGCAAAGGGTAGTCGCGCGATCGCGGAAGATAGAGACCAGACTCTACGCGATCGCAAGTGTTGTCACGCAATCACAGAGCTACAAAATCTGAGCTTACGCGATCGCAAACTGAGCTCCGCGACCGCGAAGCATAAAATCTGGGCGAAAAATTAGGCAGTTTTGTAATTTCACCCTATCTTCCCCAAACCATTTTTATACACGACTTGGCAGATCATTTGGCATATCTTTGGCATTGTAAAATATATTTTGAGTAGAGAAGAAGAGAGAAATTTTTTTGTGGAAGCTAGGGTTTGCACACACACTTGGGATTTGAAGATTTCAACCTTGTGGTTAAGAATTTCTTACCCATTTATGTTTGTTTCTTCATTTCCTTGCTTTGTATTGTATATTTAAGTGTGTAGTATTTATTTCCAACACTTGAATCTTGTTTATGGAAATTTACTTATTTAAAGTGTGGATTAAATACCTTGTTGTGCTTATGTATTGAATGATTTTTATGTATCTATGAAGTGAGTTATTATTTCTTTAATTATTCTTGTTCTTTAATGTTTCCAAAGGGATTAGCTAACCCTAGGACTCACCCATTAACTCCGAATTAATTTTGGAAAAGATAATTTAGGGTTGGAAAAGATTAATTAACAAGAATTTGAGGTTTTGACCCTCATTTTATAGATTTTACCTAGGGATATGATTGAACTACTTGTAGCCATATCCGGGTGTGATTATCTCTTAATTGGGTTAGCAATAATTCAATTAGGAAGTCTTATTAGTCTTTGGAAAAATCTAATTAAGAATTATTATTCGTGGCTAATTAACATAAGCTCACTCATATTTGTAAAATCGTGAAATACATTGGATCGTTACTTGAGTGTAATTCCCAAAGTATCCATACTTGTTGCCATTGATCATTTTACTTGCTTTCTAGGTTAGATTATATTTTCGCATTTAGTTATAAATAATTTTCAAAACCAAAATCTATTTGTTTGGCATTGCGCGATAAGTGATAATTCTCTTACATTCCTAATCGCATCCATATTGTTCTCTGTGGGATTCGGCCCCAACCTTGTTGGATTACTATATTTGACATCGATCGCTTACACTATTTTAAGGTGTAATTTGAGCGTATCAAATTTTGGCGCCGTTGCCGGGGAACAATTGGCGTAATTTAGGTTGTTTGAGAAATAAGCATACGTGCTTTGATCCAAACTTGTGAATATTTGTGTATTTATTTTTCTTGTTTAATTTCTTAAATTTTCATTAAAAAAAATGGCATCATATAATGAAAATTGGTCGGATGGTAGTTGTTCATATTTTGATGACCCTGGTCCTTATTGTGGAGGACCACAGTCGTGGCAAAATTGTTTAAATTCTCGCGGGGATAGATTGTGCGCACAATCTCAAACCTATGAGTGGAGTATTTGTGATAGGTGTGGTTTCCAAAATGGTCATTGGTATGATTGTGTATATTTGTCCATCCCTTCCCCAAGCCCCCACTATGATGAGTCTACTTTTTGTGATGGAAATTTTAGGGGTGAAGAAGTGGAGGAAATTGAGCATGGTAGAAATGGAGAGTTCAAGCTCATGTTGGAGTGCTTACTTGAAGAAGGAAACCATGAGCAAAATTCCTTGGAAGAACTTTTGGAGACTAGTCTCCAAGATGATTTGGCACTTGAAATGTTGCACTCACAAATGGATGCAATGATTGAAGCTTCAAGGGTTCAAAACGCCTTGGAGGTGGGTGATAGCCAAGAACCTCCCTTAGAGGTTGAAGTTGAAAATTCTTCCTTGACACTTGAACAAAGCCAAGAAGAACTCTCAAATGCTCAAAATGAGAGGATGATGCTCATGTTGGAGGCCATTCTTGAAAATGAGGAAAAACACAACTTTGCACTCGACTAATTGAAGTATGAAGTGACTCAAAATGATGAGCACATCCGCACTTTGGAGGATCGAATGCAAGCATTAATGGAGGCTCACCATGCCTCTCAAGTTGAAAGTGTGGATGGAAGCCAAGAAGAGTTCAATTCCGAGGGTGAGAGTGAGTTTTATTTTGAGGAATCAAGCCTTGAACATCTGCCAACCGACTCCATGAGTGTTAGTGATGCCAACAAAAATATGGAATTAGAGTCAACCGGGATGATTGAAGATTTGGTTGAAATTGACTCTATTCCGGGGGGAAATGAGGATGTCAAAATCAGGGAAAACTTGCAAAGTGGAGGTTTGAAGGCACATTCCAAACATTTTTCAACATTGGAATTGTGTGGTGATGCGAAAGTTGAACTACAAGGATCAATGGAGGATTGCGAGGAGGAAAAATTCATACCATACATCTTACAAGTTGAGGAAACAAGAAAACAAAATGACATTCCTCACATGAGAGCCAAGAAGTGCAAAATGAAGAATTTAAGGTTTGGCTCGGCCATCTATTTACCCCCCCCCCCCATTGCCCGAGGTCACAAGCTTGATTCCAAGATAGGTGCCCAATTCATATCATCCAAGTGGCGAGAAAAGTGGTAACATTGACTTGAGTCGTGCCACGACGTTAAATGCAGCGCTTGGTGGGAGGCAACCCTTCGTTTTTCAAAATTATTGGTCATTTTTGATTTTTTTTTAGAATAGCTTATTATATTTTTTCTAACCAATCTGCCAAGTTTCAGAATTTTTGTAGTTGATTTGAGCAGGTCGGGGTGAACGGGTGGCCAAAAACAGTGCAAGAGAAAAAAAAATTGCTGGGCAAAGAAACTTCCCAACTATGCGAGGCCCAAGGCTAAATATGCAATCGCAAATGTGGTCCTTAATGCGAAATGCGATCGCGGAATTCACAGTTGAATTGCCTAAATATATAATAAATCGCGATCACAGTATTTAGTACACGATCACGGAGAGTAGAAAATTTTCTTACTCTTCGCGATCACTGGAACACTCTCGCGATCGCAGGCTTTGAAAAAAATAACTCTCCGCGATCGCAACTTTCTACTCGCGATCGCAGTTCACAGGTAAAATTTCTGGTTCAAAATTCCAGAAGAAACTGAAAACACCCACTTTTGCTGTTGTCACACCTCCTTGTTCACCTCCCGGATTAATGAAGGGGTAATAAGGGAGTTTTTCCAATTAAAGTGACATTATCGAAATGGGATTATTTTTATTTATTCAGAGTCGCCACTTGGGATAATTTATGGTGTCCCAAGTCATCGGTTTATTTTAATCCCAAATCGAGGAAATTTGACTCTGTTTCAAGGTCTGCGAACCAGAAATCCGGGTAAGGAATTTAGTTAAACCGGGAGAAGGACCTCTGTATGATGATTTCGGTCAACATATTGAGCAAACGACCTCGGAATCGAGTTCTGAAAGTTCAAGTAGCTCCATATAATGATTTCGGACTTGGGCGTATGTTCGGCTCTAGTTTCTGACGACCCGGGAGCATTTCGGCGCCCAAAATGGAAATCATGATTTCCTTAAGTTTGGAATTTGGCTTGAAATGGGACTTTATGCTATCGAGGTCCGAACGGAATTTTGGGACTGGGAATAGTTCCGTATAGTCATTTATGACTTGTCTGCAAAACTCGAGGTCATTCCGAGTAGTATAGACCCATTCGGCGCAATGAAATGAATTCTAGAAATTTCAAAGTTATTAAGTTATGATTTCAGGGGTTTTTGAGGGTGATTTTGAGTTTTAGCGATGTTATGAGTGTTCTGTAGGCTCGATCTAGTCCGTATAAGGATTTGGGACCTGTTGGTATCTTTTGACAAGGGCTCGGGTGGGCCCAGGTGCCTCCTGGACCCCGCACGAGGCCAAAAACTAGCAAAAAAACATTGCTGGTGCAGCTACTTCTGGTGTGACCGCACCTGCGGTCTCTCAGTCGCAAGTGCGAGTCCGCACCTGCGGTCCAGCCTTCGCAGGTGCGACCCCCATCGCAAGCGCGACCCTTCTTCCTTAGGAGCGGGACCGCTGGTGCGGACTCCTTCTCCGCAGGTGCGATGCCCAGGGTCCCAGGCCCTTTTCCGCAGGGGCGATGATATTCTCGCAGGTGCGACACTGCACCTGCGGTCTTAAGGTCGCAGGTGCGGAAATCACTGTTGCCAGCCCCTTTAAATGTCCAAAAATACGGGTTTTCTTCATTTTTACCCACCATAAACCTCCATTAGAGAGCATCCAAGTTTGAGCAACACCTCCCACGACCACCCACTGTAGAGTTGCGAGCCGTCGAGGGTGAATTTCGGAGATTCTGGCGCATCCTTGATCCGAGGGGTGATATCGTCACGAGGTGAGTCTCCTTTCCAAACTTGTAAGGGGGAAATGTCCCCGTAGGTTCCTTGTTTGCTATGTGTACATGTTGAGGGGGCCGCGTACGTACCAAGGGACGAGAGTCCGTACGTGGCGACTATATTGCTATGTTGGGTAGCCGTAGGACCCACGAGCATGCCATTTCGTGCCTTATTTGAACCACTGTATGTATTATAAATTGTGTTTATTGTTGAAATGACATGGGAGAGGTAAAAAATATGATGATGTAAATCCTAATTGTCCATCAGTGATATGATATTGACACAATCCTGTTGAGTTCACGGTCGAGTCGGTACACGTAGGTACCTATATGTGAATATTATTACTATCGAGTCAGCACACGAGTCGCAGGAATGATGCGCGATCGTGGGGAGCTTATTACTATCGAGTCAGCACACGAGTCGCAAGCATGATGCGCGATCGTTGGGAGCTTATTACTATCGAGTCAGCACACGAGTCACAGGTATGATTCGCGATCGTGGGGAGCTTATGACCTCAGTCCTTATGACCTACCTTATGACTCCGGCCGGTTGTCTTGTCCGTGTAGGTATATGTACACTTAAGTCTGGTTCACAAATGACAGTATTGGCAAGGTATTGTTGAATAAGAGGAATTGGTATTTGGTGCTCTTACTTGTGTTATATTATGTGTTCATATACTTGTTGCTTAATGTTTCGCATGCCTATTGCTTTAGCCTTATCTCATTCTATATTATGTTGCTAGACCTTAGTGAGTATCTAGTCGACCTCTCGTCACTACTTCTTCGAGTTTAGACGGGATACTCACTGGGTACATATTTATATATATGTACTCATGCTGCACTTTCTTTCCTTTTTCTGTACTTGACTGTACAAGTCCGGAGGCTGGTCCATCTGATTTTCAGGCCGGTGCTAGATATTGATAGCGTGGTCATACTTCACGGTAAGCTGCGATCCTGGCAACTTCCTAGCAGCACCCTAGAGTTTCTTTTGTTATACTCTCTGTCTATTTCATTCAGACTGAGACCCTGTATATATTGCAGTCAGTGTATATTCAGTAGTTGCCCGTGACACTCGTGACACTAGTTTCTAGCACACACGCGGTATATATTTTGGGTTTTGGGTTGTATAGCTATGTATATGTCTTATTTCGGCCTTGTGTTTACTATGATTTTACCTTCACTCAAGGCTAGTATCATGTTAGTTGTTTTAAACTGGTAATTATTGACTAGTTCGGTCGAATGGGAAGGGTATCACTTAGTGAAGGTTATATCGGCTTGCCTGACCCCGCTGTTGGGCGCCATCGCGACTTGAATTAGGATTTGGGTCGTGAGAACGTGGTATTAGAGCTTTAGGTTCACGTAGTCTCACGAGTCACGGGCAGACCCAGTAGAGTCTTGCGGATCGGTACGGATACGTCTGTACTTATCTTCAGGAGGCTATGGGGTGTTAAGAAACTCCTTTTGTTTATATCCTATCGTGCAATCAATGATGTACTCAAACTTGATCTTCTATTCTCTCACAGATGGTGAGGACGCGTGCTTCTCATGTACCTGATCCGGGAGAGGCCGCTACCCCCGCCACTCGAGGCCGTTGTGGAGGCAGGGGTAGGGCACCTGCCCGAGTTAGAGGACGAGGACGTCCCAGAGCCGTACAACTTGCACCACCTGAGGATCCTATTATTGAGGAGCAGGATGAGTTGCCTCCAGTTGCTCCTGCTCCAGCAGACTTTATGACGGCGCCAGGCTTCCAGGAGGTTACGGGTTGCATGTTGAGGTTTATGGACACTATGTCCCAGGCAGGGGTACTTCCATCAGATCCTGCTACTCCTCAGGCAGGAGGGGGTGTTCAGACCCCTACCGCTCAGGCCACAGGACCGGCAACAACACATCCTATTCCGGGTACACCGCCCGTGATTGGAGCTCAGCCTATAGTAGTACAACCATAGCCCAGGACCATTGCAGAGGGCGACCAACAGAAGTTACTAGACAGATGGATTAGACTTCGTCCTCCTGGCTTCGAGGGTGAGCAGGGTGAGGATGCCCAGGATTTCATCGACAGGTACAGGGACAGACTGCACAATATGAGGATATTTGAGTCACACGGGGTAGATTTCACCACTTTTCAGTTAGAGGGCAGAGCTCGCAGATGGTGGTAGTGTTATTTGCTCAGTTTGCCAGCAGGTTCTCCACCGGTTACTTGGGAGCAGCTTACACAACTATTTCTAGACAGATACCTTCCATCGTCTGAGAGGGAGGAGCTTCGGGGTCTGTTTGAGAGGTTAGAACAGGGACAGATGTCCGTGACTGACTATGAGGCGAGGTTTTCGGAGTTATCCCGCCATGCCCTTATGATATTGCCCAGTGATGCTGAGAGAGTGCGACGGTTTGTGGCAGGCTTACATCCAGGTATCAGGACCTCCATGGCTAGAGAGGTATAGATGGGTACCCCATTCCAACTGGTAGTCGAGATAGCTCAACGGATCGAGGTTTACCGTACGAGGAGAAGGGAGAAGGGTCAGCAGGATAAGAGGGCCAGATTCATAGGTGACTTCAGGGGTGCTCCAGCTAGGGGCAGAGATCAGTTCAGTAGGCCTTCATATTCAGCACCTCCATTTCCTCCCAAGGGTGTCTCAGTGAGGCCTCAGTTCAATGCCATGCCAGAGCGCTCCTACCGTCCTCCAGCCATTCACAGTCCATACAGTGGTTACTCCAGCCGTCAGAGATCCTCCAGTTCCTATTTCAGTGCTGTGACAGATGATTCTCATCGCACTTCAACCATTCGGGACTCTTACTCTTCAATCCAGCAGGGTATGTCACATCTGAGATGTTACGAGTGTGGGGACTTAGGCCACATGAAGAGGGATTTCCCCCGCTTTAGGGGCAAGGCCGTTCAACAGAGTCACCAGCCTATGGGTCCCGCACCAGCAGTCTGACCACCTAGGGGTGGAGGTCAGATTGGCAGGGGCCGTCCTAGAGGGGGAGGCCAGTCAGGAGGGGGTCATTCAGCTCCAGCTCTTCCTGGGGGAGCTCAGTCATCAGGTGCTACAGCCAGGTTCTATTCTATTCCGGCCAGGGCGGGCGTAGTGGTCTCAGACGCTGTGATTACAAGTATTATTTCAGTCTGTGGTAGAGAGGCTTCAGTGCTATTTGATCCAGGGTCTACATATTCATATATCTCAGCATTATTTGCCCATTCTCTGGATGTTGCTTGTGAGTCCTTGGGTTCTCCTTTGTATGTGTCCACTCCTGTGGACGATTCTGTAGTGGTAGACTGGGTCTACCGAGCTTGTGTGATTGCTTTTTGTGGGCTTGAGACCAGGGCCGACCTGTTATTGCTTGATATGGTTGATTTCGAGGTTATTTTGGGCATGAATTAGCTATCTCCTTATCATGATGTGTTGGATTGCCATGCCAAGACAGTTACGTTAGCCATGCCTGAGTCGCCGAGATTGGAGTGGAGGGGTTCTTCAGTTAGTGCATTCAGCAGGGTCATTTCTTTTATGAAGGCTCGGCACATGGTCGAGAAAGGGTGTTTGTCTTACCTTGCTTATGTGCGGGACACCACCGCCGAGTCTCCTACCGTTGATTCAGTACTGGTTGTTCGAGAGTTTCCAGATGTGTTTCCTGCAGATCTTCCAGGCATGCCTCCAGATCGAGATATTGACTTCTGTATTGATTTGGCTCCAGATACTCAGCCTATTTCCATTCCTCCGTATCGTATGGCTCCTAAGGAGCTAAAAGAGTTGAAGGAGCAGCTTGAGGAGTTATTGGCCAAGGGATTCATCAGGCCAAGTGTGTCGCCGTGGGGTGCTCCAGTCTTATTTGTGAAGAAGAAGGATGGGTCCATGCGGATGTGCATTGATTACCGCCAGTTGAATAAAGTGACCATGAAGAATAATTACCCTCTGCCGCGCATTGATGATTTGTTTGATCAGCTACAGGGTGCTCGTGTGTTCTCTAAGATTGATCTGAGGTCAGGCTATCACCAGCTGAAGATTCGGGCTTCTGATGTTCCGAAGACTGCTTTTCGCACCAGATATGGCCATTATGAGTTTCTAGTGATGTCCTTTGGCTTGACTAATGCCCCAACAACATTTATGGANTCAGGCCGTATATCGACTCCTTCATTATTGTTTTCATTGATGATACATTGATCTACTCACGGAGCTTGGTTGAGCACGAGCAGCATTTGAGAGTTGTGCTTCAGACCTTGCGATAGCAGAAACTATATTCTAAGTTCTCCAAGTGCAAGTTTTGGCTGGAGTCCGTGGCATTTCTGGGGCATGTGGTTTCAGGAGAGGGTATCAAGGTTGATCCTCGGAAGATAGAGGCAGTTCAGAGTTGGCCGCGTCCTACCTCAGCTTCAGAGATAAGGAGCTTTCTGGGTTTAGCAGGATATTACAGTCGGTTCGTGGAGGGGTTTTCTTCTATTGCAGCCTCATTGACCAGATTGACTCAGAAGAATGCCCCGTTTCGATGGTCAGACGATTCTGAGGCGAGCTTTCAGAAGCTCAAGGCAGCATTGACTTCAGTGCCAGTTCTATTATTACCTTTTGAGTCAGGGATGTATACTGTATATTGCGACGCTTCACGCGTCGGATTGGGGTGTGTGCTGATGCATGATGGCAGGGTTATGGCTTATTCTTCACGACAACTGAAGGTTCATGAGAATAATTATCATGTACACGACTTGGAGTTGGCAGCGATTGTTCATGCGTTAAAGGTATGGCGACACTACTTATATGGCGTGCCTTGTGAGGTCTACACTGACCATCGCAGTTTGCGGCATTTATTTAACTAGAAGTACCTTAATTTGAGGCAGCGAAGATGGCTTGAGTTGTTAAAATACTATGATCTTACTATTTTGTACCACCCGGGCAAGGCGAATGTAGTGGCATATGCTTTGAGCAGGAGAGCAGCGAGTTTGGGCAGTTTAGCTTACATTGCAGCGGAGGAGAGACCTCTAGCCTTGGACATTCAGTCCTTGGCCAATCGCCTGGTGAGATTGGATCTTTTTTAGCCTCGTTGAGTTCTAGCTCATGTGGTTTCTCAGTCTTCGTTATTGGGAGAGATCAAGGCTTGACAGTTTGATGACCCGTGTTTGGAACAGCTTCGAGATACCGTGGTCCAGGGTAGGGCCAAGGATGTTACCTTAGGCGAGGATGGGGTTCTGAGACTTCAGGGCCGATTGTGTGTTTCAGATATTGATGGCCTGAGGGAGAGGATTCTAGCAGAGGCGCACAGTTCGAGGTATTCTATTCATCTAGGGGCGACGAAGATGTACCGTGATATGAGGCAGCATTACTGGTGGAGGCGGATGAAGAAGGATATTGTGCAGTATGTAACCATGTGTCTTAACTGTCATCAGGTCAAGTACGAGCACTAGAGGCCAGGAGGCTTGTTCCAGCAAATGCCCATTCCTAAGTGGAAATGGGAGCGCATCACAATGGACTTCGTGGTTGGGTTGCCTCGGACATTGCGGAAGGTTGACGCGGTTTGGGTCATTGTGGATAGACTGACCAAATCAACGTATTTCATTCCTGTGGCTAATACTTATACTTCAGAGAGGCTGGGTCAGATTTTCATGAGAGAGATTGTCCGACTGCATGGTGTGCCCGTGTCTATCATCTCAGATCGAGGTCCTCAGTTCACCTCGCACTTCTAGAGAGCTTTGCACAGCGAGATGGGCACTCAAATAGACCTCAGTTCAACATTTCATCCTCAGACTGATGGCTAGTCAGAGCGTACGGTTCAGATATTAGAGGATAAGCTCAGGGCCTATGTGATTGATTTTGGAGGTCAGTGGGACCAGTTCTTGCCTTTGGCGGAGTTTGCATATAATAATAGTTATCAGTCCAGCATAGAGATGGCTCCATTTGAGGCTTTATATGGTCGACGATGTCGTTCTCCGATTGGGTGGTTTGAGCCTGGTGAGGCCAAGTTATACGGCACAGATCTGGTGAGAGATGCTTTAGATAAGGTAAAGATTATTCAGGAGAGGCTCCGCACATCACAGTCTAGGTAGAAGAGCTACGCAGATCAGCAGGCACGTGATGTGGCATTCATGGAGGGGGATAAGGTTATGTTGAAGGTTTCTCCGATGAAGGGCATCATGAGATTTGGGAAGAAGGGCAAGTTGAGCCCCAGGTTTATAGGTCCTTTCGAGGTGTTGAAGCGGGTCGGAGAGGTTGCTTATGAGCTTGCTTTACCTTCAGCCTTGTCAGGAGTTCATCCAGTATTTCACGTATCCATGCTTCAGAGGTATCACACTGACTTCTCGCACGTGGTTGATTACAACACTATTCAGTTAGATGAGAAGTTGGGCTACGAGGAGGAGCCAATTGCTATTATTGATAGGCAGGACCGCCAGTTGAGGTCCAAGGAAGTTTCTGAGGTTAAGGTCCAGTGGAGGGGCCAACCAGTTGAGGAGGCAACTTGGGAGTCCGAGCAGGACATGCGGAGCAGATATCCACAGCTATTCAGCACTCCAGGTACGATTCTAGACCCGTTCGAGGATGAACGTTTGTTTAAGAGGGGGAGAATGTGATGACCCAGCCGGTCGTTTTGCGTATAACGACCCTGTTCCCTTAAATGAAATGTTCCATAGCGGTTACTCGTTCTTTATGACTTGTTGGAGCGGGTGGTTCGGGATTTGGAAATGATTTGAGTGGTTTAGGAACACTTGGTTCCTTAAGGTTGGCCTATTTGGCCAAGTTTGACTTCGGTCAACATTTTGATCAAACGACCTCGGAATTGAGTTCTGATAGCTCCACTAGCTCCGTATGATGATTTCGGACTTGGGCGTATGTTCGGCTCGGGTTTCTGACGACCCGAGAGCATTTCGGCGTCCGAAATGGAAATAAGGATTTCCTTAAGTTTGGAATTTGTCTTGAAATGGGACTTTATGCTATCGAGGTCCGAACGAAATTCCGGGACCGGGAATAGTTTTGCATAGTCATTTATGACTTGTCTGCAAATTTCGAGGTCATTCCGAGTAGCATAGACCCGTTCGGCGCAATGAAATGAATTCTAGAAATTTCAAAGTTATTAAGTTATGATTTCAGGGGTTTTGGAGGGTGATTTTGAGTTTTAGCGATGTTATGAGTGTTCCGTAGGATCGAGCTAGTCTGTATAATGATTTGGGACCTGTTGGTATGTTTTGACGGGGTCTCGGGTGGGCCCAGGTGCCTCCCAGACCCCGCACGAGGCCAAAACCCAGCAAAAAACCATTGCTGGTGCATCTACTTCTGGTGTGACCGCACCTGCGGTCTCTCAGTCGCAAGTGCGAGTCCGCACCTGCGTCCTTCGCAGGTGCGACCCCCATCGCAAGCGCGACCCTTCTTCCTTAGGAGCGGGACCGCTGGTGCAGACTCCTTCTCCGCAGGTGCGATGCCCAGGGTCCCAGGCCCTTTTCCGCAGGGGCGATGATATTCTCGCAGGTGCGAGACCGCACCTGCGGTCCCAAGGTCGCAGGTGCGGAAATCACTGTTGCCAGCCCCTTTAAATGTCCAAAAATACGGGTTTTCTTCATTTTTACCCACCATCAACCTCCATTAGAGAGCATCCAAGTTTGAGCAACACCTCCCACGACCACCCACTATAGAGTTGCGAGCCGTCGAGGGTGAAGGCGCATCCTTGATTCGAGGGGTGATATCATCACGAGGTGAGTCTCCTTTCCAAACTTGTAAGGGGGAAATGTCCCCCGTAGGTTCCTTGTTTGCTATGTGTACATGTTGAGGGGGCCGCGTACGTACCAAGTGGCGAGACTCCGTACATGGCGACTATATTGCTATGTTGGGTAGTCGTAGGACCCACGAGCATGCCATTTCGTGCTTTATTTGAACCACTGTATGTATTATAAATTGTGTTTATTATTTAAATGACATGGGAGAGGTAAAAATATGATGATGTAAATCCTAATTGGCCATCAGTGATATGATATTGACACATTCCTGTTGAGTTCACGGTCGAGTCGGTACCCGTAGGTACCTATATTTGAATATTATTACTATCGAGTCAGCACACGAGTCGCAGGCATGATGCGCGATCGTGGGGAGCTTATTACTATCGAGTCAGCACACGAGTCGCAAGAATGATGCGCGATCGTGGGGAGCTTATTACTATCGAGTCAGCACACGAGTCGCAGGTATGATTCGTGATCGTGGGGAGCTTATGACCTGTCACGACCCAAATTCCCACCTTTTCGGCCGTGACTGCGCCTAACGTTGAACCCGCTAGGCCAGCCAACGTATATCTTGCAATAGCAAC
>ML299338.1:0-47262 GCA_005239495.1 Nicotiana undulata
CATCGGTTGCTTAGCCTTACGTCGCCCTTCCAAAGCATCTCAGGAAGGCGCCGCGTAACAATAATCATGTTCAAGAAGCCATGAATAATATGAAAATTCATGTTATTCGCCTACGGGTTTGATCACATAATTTATCACTTTTTAAATTACCCGTTTTCGATCCGCTCATATCCGCCCTGCCCCGCCCGTTTGCCACCCCTAGTCACGACAAATAAAAGTACCACAACAATGTATACCTAGCTAGGTTAAATCTGATCCATGTTATGTAATTTACACATAATACAACTCTTTTAAAGTTTATTTTAAATAATCACATCTACTTTCAAAAAGTTGCACAAATACAATTTATTTCAAAATTTTAACTTTTAAATTAAATTATATAAAACTTTTCATTTTCGTGGAGAAACAATCCACAGAATCAGAAAAGAACCATTTGATCTGTATGTGACATTGGATAATATATTGTACTATCTAAAATAGTTGAGTCTTAACCATAGTGTCATACACATTTAAATTTATGCCCTTAATGAGCTGCAAATATTCTTTTTTGGTTTGTGGCCTTGTGGGGGTGGAACATATGATTCAGTTTATAGAGATTTGATTTTTTTCCTTTTCATACGATTGCTCCTTTTTTTCTGCAGTTGAGATGCCAGATAATATAGTTGCTTATTGAAGAGCTTGCAAGGAATTGTATGAAAGTATTCTCAGTTCAAGATATTGTAACTGGTTGATTCAATATACACTTAATCTGTATGATAGTCCATATGTGTTGGTTCAATATTTGAAACATATTTTACTACATCTTTTGCTACAATCGTGAGATTATGCTTGCTGGTATATCTTGCGATTTTACCTACTTAATATCTTTCTGCTTGGGTTCTCCATATTTATCGAAGCTCATTATCGGAACTTGAGTTATTAGTTTGATGGCTCCTTTATGATTACTGGTAGTTCAAAATCTGGTGCACACTGCTTTTGCCCCCCTATACTCCTTTTCTCCCATAAAAAAAGGGGAAGAGGAAAATGGCTATGCTTATATAGAAAGTAGGAGGGAAAGAAAATGGAAAAACATGTATCTGAAAGGTATGCTTATATTGTAAACAGATATGCTTATATTGTAACTATTTTATACTTTTATTTGTTGTGTCTGATCTCTTTGGTATTATTTAATAGTGCAAGAGAAGTAGCTCTCTGACGCAACTCTTTAGCTTTTCTATTTTGTCATGTTGAAAAGCATTTCACTTTAGGTGACATTCTCCGACGATGATGCCAATATCATTTTTGAATGTGCTGGTTGGAAGACATAGATGAAAGATGCGAATAGGTTGTTTAGTTTGAATCTACACTAATATCAACTTATGTGGCAGGACTACTATTCAAATAAATGTTGGTCCTCCACAAATTGACATATTAAATTAGTCCCATCTGAGCTGGGAGCACCTGATTATGACAAAAAGGAGAAGTTTAAGGAAGGATTAACCATGTTTTTAGCAACTTTTCTTATATGTGGAAATAATTTGTAACTTTTAGTTTGGGATATTCATTCAAGGACCTTTTTTTCTATTACCCTACATTTCCTTTAGATGTGATCTTTTCTAATTTTCATCCACGTGCTTTTTGCACTTCAATTTGAATGCAATTTCCTTCTGCCAATAGAGATTTACCTGTCGAGCTTTACCATAAGTGCTTAATGATACTCTAAATGGTCATTAGTTTCAGTTTATTGTTTATATTTTTTCATTTTGTATTTAACAAGTTACTTAAATTTCACTTGTTTTTTTCCTTCTATCTTTGATCCAAGTATATCTTGATAAAAAATGGAAAGCCAGATGAAAGTCATTGTGTAAGAGTTGTATTTACTATGAACACAAGTAATTACACTTCATTATTCTGACTTTGCAAACTTATTACAAGATATTGACTTTCCTTTTTGGAGAAGACAAATTCAGTGAGCTGTTACGTGCAAGAAGTATGGAAAGAGTACCAAGGCCAGAAGAAACCTTGCGGACTGTGCTATTGTGGTTGAAGAGCTATGGTTTGTAGTCTCACCTTTTGAAAATTCAGTCCTGATTTAATGTCTCTATTATAGTAATTAAGAGGGTGTTTGGATTGGCTTATAAAAAGTAGTTTTTAAGCTAAAAGTCAAAAGCCATAAGTTGGTAATACCCAATTTTTGGCTTTTGGCTTATTTTTCTACTTCTTATGCCTATAAGTAAGTGCTTTTAAGCACTTTTATCGTTACCAAACACCACGCAAACTAAAAGAGTTCTTAAAAGCCAATAAGCACTTAAAATAAGCCAATCCAAACACCCTCTAAAATGTTTGTATGATATCTAGGTGGAAGGACTTGGATTTCACAGCTCTCATAAGGAGTTTTGTGTCATTCTTCAAGGTGGAGAAACCATAAACTGCTCTCTCACAGCGGGCTAGAGCGCGCAGGAGTCGCCAAGGTTTTAAAGGGACTCTCAAAGGATGAGATACCTCAAAAACTTGCTCTATTGCATTGGCTATAAGCTGTAAGTTCTTAACATTTTTCTTGTATTTGTCATCCTATATAGCAGTCAATTCTTTTACATCTATTCATCCCTTTTATTGCTTGCTTAAGGGGCTATTAGTTTGACTTGAATGACATACAATTCATGTTAATAAAGAAAATCTCAGTGAATTACTTTTGTGAACTATTTCGGTAGGTCAGTTTATTCTTCAAGAGTGCCTATAATCATGAGACTGATTCTTTCTCCTTCTAATGCTGTGTAGATTGATCCACGACTCTGGTATATGTACAACATACACTTCTACTAGCTGTGTAGTTTGAAAGTGAAACCCTCAACTTTTCTTCTATGGTGAATGTTCCTTCAGGATTTTACACATGTATTATATGAATAACATGTTTATCAAATGTTTCTCTGAGTTGAAATATCTAGAGCTGACATGTTACGTTATCAAACTTATTGAAGGTTGGATGTTGGTGATAGGAAAGAAATCCATCTTGAAGTGCAACAGTATGCCAATGTATGTTTGTCAAAACAACACCAGATTGTTAGGAGAAAACAACAACAACAACAACTACCCAGTAAAATCCCACAAAGTGAGGGTCTGGGGAGGGTAATGCGTACACAGACCTTACCCCTACCCCGATAGGGCAGAAAGACTGT
This sequence comes from Nicotiana undulata, assembly GCA_005239495.1. Classification (NCBI taxonomy): domain Eukaryota; kingdom Viridiplantae; phylum Streptophyta; class Magnoliopsida; order Solanales; family Solanaceae; genus Nicotiana; species Nicotiana undulata. Next base: position 3,156 of record ML299338.1, read on the forward strand.
TTCCAATAGACCCTCGGCTCAGGAAGACGGAAATAAAAACAACAAAAGACAATTCATTAGTAACTTCAGCAGAAACCGTAGAAATAGTAACAGAAGCATAAAAACCATAAGATAAATGACATGCAATAGCATTAGCCAGTATCTAAGGCCCGGGGCTAAGATAAACAACAAGGATAGTGTGATCTCAACATAAACCGCAAGCCATCTAAGATCAATCCTATCCAACCCCGCCTCACCCTGGGCATGGAGTAGGGAAAGCTCTACTGGCCAGTTCATACCAGAGAAATATTTTTTTGTTATCTTTCATTATTATCTTAGTTCAACCTTTGATGGAAACCTCCTTCTGGTATTTTTATTAAAGGTATTGGACAACTGCTGAGGATAAGTTGTCTGATGTAGTTCTCATATGTGATATTCAGTGACAAGTAAGTATTTACCACAATTAAATTTTTGCTTCTGCAATTTGTGTTCTTTCTTTCCACCATCCAGTGACATTCACTTTTCATGCCCTCATTTTCTCATGTTTCTTCTTACTACATTATGTCATCAAAATTTAGTTTATGAATGGATGTTTTCTTAAAATACTGATCTTATTTCAATCAAAATGATATGAAATAATAGTAGGAAGGTGGTCAAGATGTTAAAAATATCCTATAGGACATTCATTTCTAGTGGTGGTGCTTCATTACGTTTGCGTTGTCAAATTATAGTTCAATCAAAGCACTTTGTGTGATGGAATGGAATTTACGAAGTCTGTTCTTTTACATAAAGTATATGATTAGTGACCTAACAGAGAGGAAGTTTTTGATTTTTATGTTTACAATTTGGTGTTGATATTTATTGATCAGTTCTAAAAGTTGGGGCACTTAGAAATGAAAGAAAGTACTTGTGTTAATCGGGTTTGAAGTCAATTTGTATGCCTGATAATTATGGAGTACTCAACTGGGACATAAAATATCAATGGTTAAACATGACAATGTGAAAGTACTAAGAACGTGATTACTTGAGATTTTCATGCCCCCCCCCCTTTTGTGAAGTGAGACTCCCATTTTACTATGTAGCTCCTCGTAAGTTTATACCATGAATTCCAGTTTGTATCAAGTGGAATTCATTAAATCTTGGTTCTTTCAAATATCGCATTAGTTTATAATCATGTTTTTTTTTGGGTGACTTTTTTAGAGTATCATTATCCATGTTAAATTTTTTGTTGATGGTTGTCTTACTCCAGATTTTCCTCTCTCTATTTATGTAGTAGGAGGATGTCAAGAATAAAATAAGCATGAAAGAGAAAGAATGATAAGGAGAGGGGGAGCTTCCCAAGAACATTGAAGGTAACATATAATTCACCTGCAAGACCGTCAAGATCAAGCCTAAACTTTGAGCAAGTGCACGGCTAATCCACCTCTTTTACTATTGAAATTCTGACCCCCGGTCGGAATGGTTTGTGGGTTCCGAACAGCTATAGTGGCTGAACCTAATAAGTCCATAGAAAAATAAAAAGAATAAAGTATTCTGAAGGCATCCCTGACTCGGGCATCCCTTTCAGGTGCAGTTGCGTTATGACCCGTGGCCGCCTGCCTGGTGGGGGCGGCTCCTCCGTTGTGGGTAAACGGGCCCGCCTCATAGGATGGCGCCTGTCTTCCAACCAGGAGTATGTGCGGATATCGCGAAGCCTAGTACTGAAAAAGCCAATCAATCTGACGACTGATTATAATGGAAGAAAACTGTCATTTGTGTATTGTCGTTGCGCTCCCGTAGATGTAAAAAGTGTATCATTTGGTGATCATACAATATTCGTGAGTGGATAATTGTTTCAAATTGTATCTAACTTATATCCAGCAATATTGTCTCTATTTGATAAATTTTAACATGCATCTGATAGTCACTTCACTCACACACTCATACAGACGAAACCCTGCATTTTTTCCAAAATTGGAGATCTGAGAATTCAGAAGGTTCCAAAAAACAAAACAAAAACAAAACACAAGAGGATTTCAAAAGTTAGTTTGATTTCTATTCCTCTTCTTATTTCCTGGAATTCTGGATGATAATTGAGCTGTAGAAGTGTTATTTGGTTGCTGAACATTTAATTTGACCTATGTAATATACAATTAATGTTGGGACCTCAGACGGGTCAAACATCAGCGGCCATGGCCATTAATATCATCTAATCATCCCCAACTCTTAGCCTATTAATATACTATTAACCAATGTAATATCAAGACAACCTAGATTGAACAACTAATATGGGGGGAAGTGCACGGTTAGCCACTAATAACATATGTATTTACTTTTAAGCTACTGTTTAAAATGACTTTAGTCTTTAGCCACTGCTTTAATAAACTTTACCTGCCCGGACGAAAACATCCTTCTGCTCATAAAGTTTAGGACCAAGTGTCCTTAACTTTTGAACTTGTAACTCTAAGTTCAGGACTTCAGGACTATATGTCCTTAACTTTTGAACTTGGAACTCGAAGTTGAGGACCACTTGTCCTTAATTTCTGTGCTTGTAACTCTAAGTTATGGACTACTTGTCCTTAACTTTTGAACTTGTAAGTCTAAGTTCAGGACCTATTGTCCTTAACTTTGAACTTGTAACTGTAAGTTCAGGACCTATTGTCCTTAACTTTTGAGCTTGTTAGTCTAAGTTCAGGACAAGTGTTCTTAACTTTTGAACTTGTAATTCTAAGTTCAGGACCAAGTGTCCTTAATTTTTGAACTTGAAACTCAAAGTTAGGATCAAGTGTCCCTAACTTTTGAACTTTTAATTGTAAGTTCAGGATCCATAACGTAGCAGAAAACCAAACGTTATTTGTATCTTTTCACAAAAAATAATAATAATAATAATAATAGTTGCAATTGACATATAAGATTGATGTTAGATTCGGCTTGGATGCAACATTGATAAGATAAATCTACATAAACAGAGTAAGTTACTAATATGTGTTAGTCTACCATCAAGATCATAGACGGCGGCGGAGTCCACGACTCGCCACCAAAAAATCCTTCCCTCTCACAGAAAGCGGCACAGTTCTTCTCCCTAACATGAAAGAGATAGAAGAAAGGGTAACACAGTCTTTTCATATTAATTTGGCGTAATGGCTTCCTAGCCACTTAAACTTGTATGGCTTTTGAAAGCCGATACACAAACTTGTGAGTTTCCCATTTGAGCACTCAAACTCGTGAAACCCATAACTAATAAACATATTTGACCGTTGACCCATCCCATGTGGCGTCAGTTGGTCTTGGTCAGCCTGCTGCGTGAGTCTCACGACGTTTAGGAGCGTGAGAGCCCCCTTCCAACGCCCAACGGTCCAAAATGGAGCCTATTTAAGTGGGTTCTTATTCCTTCAGTGTAAGACACATTATCCCTCTATTATATAAAATTTGAAGCTTTATTTAATTTTTTTTCCTTTTTCCAAACTGTTTGTCATTGTGGAGTTGAAGCTCATATTTGCATCACTTGAAAGCCAACAAATCCAGGAACAAGGTTTTATGGGTGCTCAAACTATGGTCGAGCCAATTCTTGTAATTTTTTAAGGTGGTTTGACCCACCTCTTCCAGATCACTATAAACAAGTGATTTCAGGACTGTCAAGAATTAGAGAGAGAGATCGACTACAGCGTAGGAAGAGGGTGAAGATCATTGTAACTTTAGTTGTTGTATTAGCACTAATAATTATAATTTTCTTCTTAGTCTTGTTAGCACTAATCCGTGTCTTCATAATCCTATGTACAATGCTAATGACAAAATGAATGATGTATTTTTTGTGGAATGAAAAGCAGTTTTCACATAAACAAGCAAACATATATAAGCAACCAAGTTCCATCAGCCTTCTTGGTTGACAAAATTAGCACTGAAAGTTGTCTAGTAGCAGAAATAGTTTAAGCATTGTTCCAAAAGAAAAGTTCTACAACTAACAGACTTAAGTTAACCTACAAATTAAGTTCTACAACTAACAGACTTAAGTTATCACAAAAACCAAACAAACATTCAGTCATCTTCAAGGTTGAGATTGGTTGATGTTTTGCTGAGATCTGCTCAAGTTTGGACATGGAGACTGGCTTGGCTGAGATGAAGAATGGACTTGAGGTTGGCTAAGGCTTGCTTGAGTTTGTCTTTTCCTCAACTGTTGTTGAAGTTGCCTTTGTGTTATAGCATTTCTTCCTTGCCACCTTAGACCGGCTGCACTATATCCAAGATTAATATTGGTCTGCCCAGCATCCACTACTTTTGTAGGAGCAGAATGTACCTTATCTCTTGAGCCACACTGCATAGGAAGCCAAATTACCACCCAAACAACTAATATCTAAATAAAAATTCAAATCCTCAATGATCCTACCCTTTCTATCACTGTTCCTGAATCACTAAACAAAATACCAAATCCAGTAGTTCTTGGTCTTCCTCGAAGTCCACTAGCTTTTGGCCTTCCTCTAACACTAGATACAATATCCTCAGAAGTCCTTGATCTCATACTTCCAGTATCCTGATGTGAGATAAAATACTATCTAGTAATTTAAAAATCATGATCCTAATACAGATTAACTAAAGTAAAAAATGAATACTTACATATGCACTTGCAACATCTGATGGTTGGGTATTTGTGGTCCAGGAAGTTCCAGAATCACTTGCAGGAGCTGACTGTTGAGTTGTTGTTTGAGCAGCCTGTGATGGTTGAGTAACACTAGCATTTCTGGTTCCTGCTACTCTGAAATTTCCAAAAAATAAAATGAGTTATAGAAACAACCAAAGTACAAGTCACAATTAGAAACAAATTGAATACATTGCCAGGATAGAACACCCCTTCTTGTTATGGCCTACTGTCTTGCAATGAGAGCATGTCATTGGTGTCCCTTTCCTTGATCTCTTACCGAACTTCTTTTTAGGTTCATCTTGAGCCTTTTTTCTATTTTTCTTAGGTCTACCAAGCATCTTGGTAACTGCACGAGGCTCAACAATTGGATTCTGTGTTGATGACCACATCTCTATGTTGGTCACTGGCTGTATGTAACAACTAAAAGCCTTCAGGTATGTTTCTTTCCTGTACCAGTGAACAACATAGTAGGCATGCTCAAATCTCTTAAAGAACATTGCATATATTGCATGGGAGCATGGTATTCCTTTGAGCTGTCATGATCTGCATGTGCATGTATTGTTTGAGAAGTCAACAATATGCTTGTAAACCCCATGTTGTATCTCATACCCAGTGTCCTCATTCCATTTAAATTCATGCTTAACTTCATATTGAGATTGTTCCTCTATGTACCCCATTGCCATAGGAGATACATTAAAAATCCACCTTGTTGCAAATTCTCTCATGGTAGTCATCCTCTCCATCACCTTCACTCTAATATCTTCTAACATGGTTATTATATACTTGTGCCTAGCAGACAAAATCCAACTGTTAAAGGTCTCACACGTGTTGTTCTTCACAGAATCACATTTACTCCAATATTTGAAGAATGCTATACACCAAGTTTGTTTTGGGTATCTCAATAAATACTCAATGATCTTACTATCACCTGATTCTGCCCACTCATCTAACTTAGCCTTCAGATATGCTTCAAATGAAACCCTTGCACAGGCCCAAAACTTCTTCCTTATTTCCACTTCTGTTTCCAGTTGCTCCATAAGTGTCTTGCACACATTCTGTGTTCAGCATTTGGCAACAACTTAGAAACAGATACAACAAGTCCCTTAAGCAACAATAAAAACAATTAGAATGTCAGAAACAAATATAAAGTAGGCAAGTAATTAAAAGAAGAACAGGGGTTGTTGAATCAAGTCACTGCATGGTTTTGAAGATTGAAAAATGTCAACCCAGTTGAACCAGGTCCATCAGGGCAAACATAGTCAAACTGACCCATTGGCACGAGAAATGTCCATGAACAGGAGATAAACATTATTTGTGAACTAAGAGGTTATCTCCTAAGCGAAAAGGTTGCAAATTGATAAGTAGATTGAGTTCGATTTCAGGTAGGACAGAATCAAGATCAAGAAAGTTGAGATAAACACAAATTCTTCCACCTAGGAAGAGTTGCATTAGAACTGAACAACAACATCTCAACTACTGATTCTATAAAATATTGAAGCATTCCTACTGAAGAATTGACGCACAAATACTGAAGTGAAACAAGAACTGAAAGCAAAATTATCAAAGCAATTTTGCAAGCAGGATCCTTGTGCGACATAAAAGCTACTTGAACCAGCTAGAAGAACCAGTTCCATCTGTTGTCTTTTGATTCTAGTTGGTTGTAGTAGGTGATTACATATTGTATCTTTCAGCTTTATCTAGAAGCAATTGTAATAGGTACACACTGTTCAAGTTAGAGTTAACTTGAAGTTTGTCCCCCCCCCCCCCTGTGTGGTATTGACGTATAAAACATCAGGGGTGAAGTATATACCTTCTGCATATTATAAATAATGGTCAACCTTTCACCTTGGGATATTGTGAGTTGTCGATCATGCATCAGGCACCTAAAAAACCATGACCATGTGTGCTTTGTCTCCTTTTCAACCACTGCCCAGGAAATGGGGTACATTTGGTTGTTACCATCTTTACCAATGCATGATAGTAGCTCGCCCTTACACACACCCTTCATAAATGCTCCATCAAAGCCAATACCATTTCTACATCCTTCCAACCAACCTACTTTGCAAGCATGTAGACAAATATAGATTCCCACAAACACCTCCTTACCATGTATTGTCTCCTTTGAAGTCTTCACAACAACAATGCTGCCAGGATTTGTAGACCTCAACATGTCAGCATAATCATATATTCTAGCAAACTCCTGCTTGTAATCACCAATATACTGACCCATGACCTGATGTTTAGCCCTGGCACATATGGATTTTCCCACATACACACCATACTTTATCCTAATAAAATCTTGTAACTTCCTAAGCTTTATGTCAGGTTGGTTGATAATCTTGTCCTTGAAATGTTTAGCTATCCATGCTGTATTAGCCATCTTGTTTCTGGTATCTCTAAAACACTTATGAACAGGATAGTAGCTACTAACAATGAACTTCCCTGTGTGTCCCTCCAAACTTCCCAAAATATGCCATCTACATCTTTTTGAGTTCACACATTTTGCGTTAACTCTACGTTGCTCATTAGGCCTCAAATTAATTTGAACTTTTCTTTGAACAACATAATCTTGTAAAGCAGATCTGAACTGTTTCACACTTTAAAACACCATTTCCAACCGGAAACAAATTTTTTTACAAGAAGGATCAAAGTATACCATGTTGTTGTATCTTCTTGATTGAGGGTTATGCACCCCCTTCTTCAACTACTTCATCATCTGTATCCTCACTACCTGGATCTGAACTGTCCATATATTGCTCATCCCCTCCCAACTTTCCAGCATATTTGGATCCCCTATCTTTATACATGTCTTCAAAACCAGGGTATATACCTACAGGTCCACTAGGTATCTCATCAGTATTAACTTCACTAGATCTTAATTTACTACTCTTTGCATTCACTTTAGCCTGTCTAGAAATAACAACTTCAGGTTCTAGGTCACTTGTCTCTCCAACAATATCCTCATCAGCACCATATAATGACTCATATGTATCATCATCATATTCAAAAATAGCCTCATAATCTTTATCCTCACTCTCAGTACTTACCTCATCACCCTCAACATCACCCTCAGAATCAATTGCTAAATGAAAGTTATAGAACTCACCTTCATCTTCACTAGACTCTTCTGTTCAGAATCACTTTTAGCAGCCCTCTCTTTACCCTTCCCATGAGTGTTATCACCCCTATTTATATCACTGTTAGGTGAGTGTGTTGCCCTAGCATTAACATCACTTGTTTGCCCATGTGGCCTTTCATTAAAGCCACATGGTTGAACATCAGTGGGGTCCACATTTAAACCACCACCACTTAATATTTCATCTAGGTCCAAATCAATACATGGTGTATTAATTGTGTAACAGATATACACATCAATAAAATCCCCATCCTTAATGTCTTTACATAAAGCTAACACATTAGCATCATATTTCAGAAATCTAAATTCTTCTTTTTGGTTAATTTTACATGCATATTTATCTACTGTTAAGTACCCCATATCCTTAGCCCAATTATGAAAACGTATTATATGCAATTCATCAATGTCAGCTTGAAGAACAACATGCCAAGTTATCCCATTTACATACCTTATAAATGGGTCAGCCACTAACCACCCTAGATGATGAAACCGTAATTCACATAGACAGCCATTGAAACCCATAAAAAAAGGGGGGCCAAGTCAGATACATTTTAACCCTAAAAAGACATAAACTTCAACAAAGTGGGAGACAATAAAATTTTGATTTTCAAAAAAAAAATCCCTAATTGTTTAACCTCCAAGCTCCTTCAATGGCCGCTCAGGCCACTGGCTAGCCTCCTCCTGAGGTTGGTCAGTCGTCTTCCTCCCTCCCCAGCCATTACCAACCGCTACAAACCCTAATACAACCAAAACCTATGCGAATTTATTAAACCTTACTGTCATAAATGCACACATGCAAAACCTAGCAAAATTGCCCGTTAAACCGGTAGAATTTCTGCATGGGGATCCTGTTATCAAGTGGAAGAAGCAAGAAGTTCAACAATCCATTGTCCAACAAGGTTTGCAATTAATTGTTCTTGGTAAATTTTCGTATGGTAAGCCTGTCATCAATGAATTGCGTAAGGTTATTCCTATTCAATGTGAGTTGAAGGGAGAATTCTCTATTGGTGTCACGACCTGAAATCCATTAAGGCCGTGATGGCGCCGGACACCATCGTCAGGAAAGCCAACACTAAATAGTTAATTAAATTCCTATCTTAGTATTTTGAAATCCTTACTTTTCATCTTATTATATAAAAATCAATGAAATTTACTGAGTAAATAACGATGTTTAACAATTCAATTAACAAATACATCCCAAAGTCATCCCAGAACCCAGTGTCACAAGTGGATGAGCAATTTCTAAGAAAAAACAAATGAAAATACAATAACCATCCGGAGTACAAATGGGACAGTAAAGAATGTACAACTCAATACTCTAAAGGAGACTCTACTGGCTGCGGGTCGTCTCAAGAGGTACATCTCACCTAAGTCCCCATATCAACCATGCCACGACGCCAAGTAGGGACACTAGATATACATGTACCTGTGCAACAAAATGCACAGCAAGTGTAGTATGAGTACGAAAACAACGTGTACCCAGTAAGTATCCCACCTAACCTCGAAGAGGGAGTGACGAGAGGTCGACTTTGACACTTACTAGAGGTCAATTTAATATAATCAAGTGTGATGTCAAACATGGATGTTATTATCAAATAGCAATTAACAACAGGAAAGGACAATTTCTTCCATAAATTATAAATTCCCAGTTTTCGCCATTTCAATCAGTAACTTATATCTTAAGGCAATTTAACAGTTCAAATCACAGATGGTATCCAGCAAATATCATGCGCAGGAAATGTCAAGGGTCGAACGGCTCGAACCATAGATGCATCTATTAACCTGCTGTGGCGTACGACCCGCTCCCATGAGAGTAGTGGAAGAAACCACCCCGCTCGCGGAATATAAATTGCGAAGCGGTCACACATAAACATACATATTCAAACAGTCCACCCCAACTACATCGAGAAAACAATTACCCAAGAAAATTTAAATTCCTCTTTTAATGGCCTCGAAGATAGTATTTAAATCTTTTCTAGAAATTCATTTACCAAGTTCGATAAGGTTCAATCATTCTTAATTTCATTAATAAGTTTACAAGTATGACAAATAAAACATGCTTTTGGATCCTAGACTACTCGGACATAAGCATAATAGTAGCTACGCACGGACTCCCATCAGATTGCGCCTACGTAGCCCCCACAAATAGTAGCACATATTTGATTATTTCACCTTTGGGGACAATTCCCCCTTACAAGGTTAGAAAGGAGACTTACCTCGCTCCGAAGTTTCATAACCGACTTCCAAGCCCCTCCGACGACTCGAATTGATGCACAACGCCACAAAACTATCCAAATAACGGGAAAACCAATGAAAATATACTCCAGTACTTATAACAATTCAATTTATATAAATTTCCAACTCCGCTCGGAAAGTTGACGAAATTTCCCTCAAGCCCACGTGCCTGGATTCCGAAATTTCCCAAGGATAAACTTTACCCATAACCTCAAAAACTCAAATATAAAAGTTTCTCTCAATTTTATGCCCAAAATCGTGGTAAAATCCAAACATACAAAATCTAGGTCTTTCTACCAAAACCCCAAGTTTTCACTAATTTTCCATGAATTTCCATGTTAATATATATATATATATATATAATCCAAGTATTTAACTTGAAATAAGTGGGAATCACTTACCTTGACATAGATGATGAAGATGGAGCTCCAAAATCGCCCCTAGGTCGCTTCCCATGGAGGAAATGAGATGAAATGAGTCTAACCCATTTTTTGCAAACGTATACACTTCCAGGAAAGTCTTCTTCGCGTTCGCGGGCCTACCCTCGCGTTCGTGAAGAACAAAAAATCTCGAAAAGCAATTCCAAACTCTTCTCTGATAGCCTCTAGTAGAATGGTCATAACGTTTTGCACAAAACTCCAAATGACAAATGGTTTAATGTTATGAAAGCTAGACTCCAAGATCTACAACTTTCGTGTTTTGGTCATCTTCCAATTCCTTATATATTTCGAGATATAATCTGAAAAAGTCATCCCTATGCAACACAAATTTCTTTTTCATCTTCTCGGACACCCTGTAGTGTACCAGCCATAACTCTTTGTACAAAAATTCAAATGCTAAATGGTTTACTTTTCTAGAACTAGACACAAAGGGATACAACTTTTAGTTTTACATCATCTCAAAATTCTTTATAAATTGTGAGATATGAGCCTCTGAAATCAGACCTGCGCAACAGAGAATTTTCTTCTTCGCGAACGCGAGGCACTCTCCGCGAACGCGAGGGGATCCCCGCGAACGCGAAGAACAACACCAGACACCAACATAGACCATTTCAAAACAGCCCGAAATGATCCGAAACCACCTGGAAACACACCTGAGGCCCCGTCCAATCACACGACCCAGTCCCACAACATCCCACGGACCTGCTTGAGGCCTCAAATCACATCAAACAACGCCGAAACCATGAATCGCACTCCAATTCAAGCTTAATGAACTTTAAAATTTCCAACTTCTACATTAGATGCCGAAACCTATCAAATCACGTCCGATTGACCTCAAATTTTGCACACAAGTCATATTTGACATTACAGACCTACTCCAATTTCCGGAATCAGGATCCGACCCCGATATCAAATTTTCCACTTTCGGTCGAACTCCTTAAAAACTTCAAATTTCTGACTTTAGCCAAATGGCTCCAAAATGACCTACGGACCTTCGAATTTACTTATGATCGCGCTCCTAACACCAGAATCACCTTACAGAGCTATTCCCAGACACATAATTCCAAACGGACATTAATAACACTGAAATAAACTTCAACCCACACTTAAGAAATTTCTTCTAAAATGCTGACTTCCAGAATATGCGCTGAAACGCTCCCGGGTCATCCAAAACCCGATCCGAACGTACGCCCAAGTCCAAAATTATCATACGAACCTGTGGGATCCTTCAAATCCTTCTTCTGAGTTTGTTTACTCAAAAATCCAATCTTAGTCAATTCTTCCCACTTAAGTCTTCCGAAATGAGAATTTTCTTTCCAAATTAACTCTAAACTTCCCGAAATTTAATTCTGACCACACATACAAGTCATAATATTTGAAATTGCTTCTCGTGGCCTCAAACCGCTGAACGACATGCTAGAGCTCAAAACGACCGGTCGGGTCGTTACAATTGGTTTGATTGAGGATAGTCATGTGCTAATAAGATTGTCATTTCTTGAAGATTATGTTCATTTATTGTCTAAACCTGCATTATACCTCAAAGCTCAAGGTGATATGTGGCAAATGAGGTGTACTAAGTGGAATCCATGGAGGACACCTAATGAAGAAACGCCTATAGCTATAGCATGGATTAGCTTCCCTGAACTGCCACCAAATTTCTTTGGTAAAAGGAGTGTGTTTTCTCCTTAGCTAGGGAAGTTGGGAATCCTCTTCATGTTGATCTTGCTACTCATAATGGTACTAGGACAAGCTGTGCCAAAGTAAAGGTGGAGGTTAATTTACTAGCTAAATTCCCTCATCGTATTAAGATTATTAAAGAAGCTGATGAATCTGGGCCAGAAGAGTTCAAGTGGATAAGGATTAAGTATGATTATATGCCAAAATATTGCAACACTTACAAGAAACAAGGGCATAGTGAGGCAGAATGTTAGGTAACTCATCCCAAATTACACAAGAGATTTGAAGAAGTTGTGGTGAGTACTGATGCAATTGGGACTGCTGCTAATTCAACAAAGGTACTAACTAGTGGAAAGGTGGTTGGTAAGCCAACTACTAATCATGCCAATCATGAATAGATGCAAGCTAGAAAGAACAAGTATCAACGAGACAAAAGGGGTTATATCATTGACAATACAAAGGAAAAGGAAACCAACAAGGGTAAGGGAAAGGCTATGGAGGAGGCAATGGTGTCCAAAAACAAATTTAATGTGCTGGAAGTTGAGGTCATTTCTCAGCCAATTTTGACTATTACAGATGGCAAGGTTGATGGTAATGAAAAGAATGATGGGAAGGAACAAGCATCCAAGGGTGCTAGCAAGGCTAAACATCTGGAAAAGAATAAGAAAGCTGGGGATCACACTCTTAGTCCTAAAACTGGGATTAAGAGGGGTGACTCAGGGAAGGTTGCGGAGAAGGTAAAGGATGATCATAATGTGGAGAAAGCTTCTTTAAATAAGGAAGAATTTGATGCAAAACGTGTTAAAAGGGAAGATCTGGAAGCTGCCAATAAGGGAAGACAAATTGAATCCTATTAATGCAAGGAGTACGGAAGAGACTAGAAAAGAAGCCACAATTGAGTGGGTGCATAGAACATTTGGAACAAGTAAGGAGGAGCTCGAAAAACTTAATGTAACAACTAATCATTCGTGCAAAGACATACCATCCCAAACATATGATGATGTTGGGCATTTGGATGATGGTAATGAGGTAAGCTCAAAGAAGGCCATATGGAGTGATGCAGTGGAGATTATGGATTATCAACTAGGCATAACAAATGCAGAAGAAGACAAAGTGACAAGAAACAACCAACCTGGCAAAAGGTTGGCGACGCTAGGTTTAACGCCAGCCTCCCAGACGTTAGGCTAGCGACGCCAAGCCTGGCGCCAGATTCACCTGATGAGGTAACTACATTAGACCATATACCAAGTGCAACTGGAGAGATCTTGACCTATGTGGATGATGTTCCGGTATATGCAGTAGAGAATAAATTTGATGGAGATGACAATATGAAGGTTAGGGATGATACAATGGTCTCAGATCAAAATACAAGCAATGGGAAGGCATGTGATCTTAATGGAACAGTCGTTACTGCCACAGGGAACCCTAGCCTGGGTTCAATCTATGAAATTCAATTTAAAATGAGGCAGGATAATCTGAGAAATATGGAGAGGACTAATGAACTACATGAAGCAGCATTGACACCTTATGAACAAGGTGAACAAGCCATAGTTACTAAAGAGCCTAGGGATAGTGAAGCATTGCCTATGGCATGTTCATCTGGAATTGGATCACCTTTGCAGATAAAAATTAATGTGCCATTGAAGTCTCCTAATCAAGTACTACATGATCTTATAACTCATAAGGAATTTCCACTGGATATTCAGAATGCATTAGCGGATCAATAACAACAATTTGAGGATGAAGGTGATGATGAGTCTACTGCGGAGAATTTTAAAGAAGTGATGAGGGAAGGGGATGTATCTCCTAGAGAAGCTAATAGAAGTGGAAATAAAGGGAAGAAAACTCAACCTAAAGAGACACAATAACCTACAAGAATATTGCCTAGAAGGGCAGCCTTTACAACTACAAGATAATGATCAAAACTCTAATATGGAACATAAGGCCTGTTAAGACACAACAGGCCTTTCAGAGAGTTATAAATATTCAAAGGGAGCATGGCTTATTCATTGTTGCACTCATGGAGCCATTTCAAATGCAGAGATTTATTCAGAACTATAGAAGAAGGCTAGGTATGGAAGCTGCAATTTCTAATGTGAATGGGAAGATTTGGTTATTTTTTGATGTTGTGGTGGAATGGGATTTGTTGATGGATACTGAGCTACAAATGAAAATTAGAGTGTATCATCAAGATCTTGGTAAGTACATCATGATGAAATTTGTATATGCTAAATGTTGTGCTTTGGAGAGGCTGGAATTATGGGACAATCTATACTATTTGGCTAGTGATATGGAGTTGGCATGGCTAGTAGGGGTGATTTCAATGTTGTTCTTGGAGAGGATGAGAAGATAGGTGGTCTTCTAGTGTATCCCCCAGAGTATGAAGACTTTGCATTCTATGTTAATTCTTGTGGTTTGTTTGATCTTGGCTACAAGGGTAGTCCTTTCACATGGTGGAATGGAAGGCCAAATGAGGAGTGCATATTCAAAAGACTAGACCGAATTTTTGTAAACTTTACTTTTCAAACATTGTTTCCTACAATAGAAATGGAGCACCTCATTAGAAAAGGGTCAGATCATGCACCATTATTGATGAGTTGTGGTGAGGAGGCTATGAAGTTTGTAAAGCCATTCAAGTTCTTGACTTTTTGGGCAAAACATGAAACATTTTTAGAAGTGGTGAGGCATAATTAGATGAATGACTCCTAGCTTCTTCTTAAGCGCGGGACAACTGCTCAACAAATGAAGACTCAAGGATGCTCTTGTCCTTGTTAGCCTGATTAGAAGAAGCCTTCTCCACTGCCAACTCCACTGCCATGATTCTCATATGCCGCTCCAAGGTACTTTTTTCTTCTTCTAAGGCATCCATGTCGATCCTTAAGCTGTCATATTGTCCCTTCCAATTACCTGCTTCAGCCCGTAACTCCTTTATTTCTTGCTCCGCATTTGATATCCTCTTCATGATCTCCATGCCTATAAGATTGATCTACAAAAAAGAAATCAATTAGATACGATAAATTTCATGTACAAAAATGAAATGAGAATCCACGTTACCTTCAAAGAGGTATGCACGACTTCATTAGCCCATGTAGGGCGCTATGGATATCAAGCTTGGACCTCTCAGTTGGGCCTATCAAGGGTTTGAGCAACACTTCAGGCTCGCCAGTTATCTTGAAGAGACTCCCCTCAGTCGGAACTTCTATTAGAACCTGTCGCATCTCCCTTCTGGAAGACCCTACTTCCCTAATGGAAGGCACGGAAGCAGGAAGAGATGAAGAATCTACAGGCACGGAAGTTTGAGGAACTGGGAAAGCTACGGGCAAAGCAGCAACGGGAGAAGTAATAGCCAAGGGAGCGGAGGAAATAGTCGGAGTGGATGAAGGAACTCCTCTAAAAGAAGCAGGAAAGACAGCCAAGGGAACTTCACTAATAGCGTGGCCAAAGCCTTCACGGAACAAGTGATCCACAGAATCATGTACAGGAGAGGGAGAAGCATCTTCAGAGGTAGAGGGTCTGACTTCAGACACGGAAGGCACAACCACGAGTGTAGACTCATAGTCTGAAATCACCCTCCTTCTTCGTGACCTGTTCACCAAAGCGCCCTCGTCATCTTCTTCTTCTTCTAAGGTCTTAGACCCACCAACTTTCCTCTTCGAGGAAGAAGAACCAGCAATAATTTCCTGGGCTTGAGCCAGGGACATTTTGGGAACAGACACAGCAGACACTCCACGGATAGAAAACCCTATAAAATAAAGGGTTAAAAAGAGAAAGAGATTCGAGCAAAGAAAGAAAACAAAAGTTTCACTTACCGTGAGTCTTCACTTTCCAACCGTACTTCCCATAGAAGTACTTCCAGACCTTTCTTCTAACGGAGCAATTGACAACAAATTTTCTACCCAATCACGGATACCGGAGACATTCTCAACAGTACCCATGATTGCTGAAAAAAGAAGAAACAACTACGGTGTTAATAAAACACTTAAAGCAAAAGAAAAACAACAAATGTGAGCTAAAATGTACTCACGTGCATGATTCCACTTCTAGAGGAAGGGAAGATTTTCTTCACCCACTAAACCAGCAGTGGGAGCAGCAACGTACCGAAGGTACCAACCTCTGTCCTTATCGTCATCAGGGGTTACCAGCACTCTTTTACTCCTGGCAGCCAGAGTAAAAATCCCTTGACTAAATAAGGTCGGAGAATAAAGATCAATGAGGTGATTAAAGGTGAAAGGAACCGAGGCTAAAGAAGCTAAACATCTGAGACATGCGACAACCCGCCACACAAGAGGACCAACTTGTCCTAAGCAAATATTGAAGAAACGACATAATTCGATGATGACTTGATCAATAGGAGGCTTAAACCCTAAAGTAAAAGGGTAGGTAAAAATGAAAGAATATCCTGTCTTATAAGACGTAATTCTTTGGTTGCTATTCGGAATAAAGATAGGAAAGTCAGGCTGCCAAGAACATTCCCTGCGAACAAGGGGAATCAGACCTTCAGTGATAAGAGTGGGATACCTATCAGCATTATCAAGGGATAAAGACTGATTTACAAGGACCTGGCTATCCCTGGTGAAGGTAAACTCCGCAGAAATGATTTCATCAACTCTTGGTTTGCGTAAGGGTTCGTGATGTTCTCTACCCCAAGACAAAGATCTGGAAGCCCTAGCTCTTGGAGAAACTAAAGACCTAGCAGAAGGAGGGGAAGTAATATGGGAGGAAGAAGAGCCTCTCGAAGGAGTAGAACCTAAACTCATCAGTCTACCACCCCTCCGACTCCGAGTCGAAGCAGAAGAAGGGGTCAAATTCTCGACGTCTATCACTCTTTTAGGTTGGTTCGAAGAATACATGTTTACGAAAACAAGAAAGAAATTCTCTACAAATAAAAGAGACAAGTTAGAAAGTGTTTCGTGAAAGTAAAGAAAAGAAAAGAGGTATTTATACTCAAAGACAACCGTCAAAATTTGAAAAAAAACAATGATGTGAAAGTCATAATTGAAGATGTCACATAGTGACTGATGCAGCCGCAAAAAGCCCTAAAAGGCGCCGAGTAATTGTAGAACCAACCCGGAGGTGACACGTAGATTAAGCATTAAATAGAAGTGACAAGCTACGCCTATGTTCAGAGAAGGATACAATGTTTCGAAGTAAAGCGGCGGCAAAATATTCCCCCCATAAATGCATATCCACTTACCAAATATTAATCGATAAATAAATGGTAATTGGGGGACTAACTGTATTGGTAAAAAAGAGCTTCACACGTATGATAATTCTTGATGATTCAGCCAGTTACGTGGAACAAGTAAAACATGACAGCTGGATATGATTCTATAAGGAGGCGCGAAGCAAAGAGGCACGACATTATTTACCTACGAAGTAATCAGCTACGGAAAACTCAACTTGATTGAGACAAAGAAGAGATACCGTCAGAATGAATCTGGACAGAGCTACGGGCAGAATCAAAGGTCTTTAATTAATGATTCGCACGTTACACAACCTTCACGCAACAGTTACGGTTATTCACTGTAATGTTACATTAATGTAATAATTAGTCATTAATGTATTATCTTTGCAAAAGGTATACGTTATACTGAAGAATTCCCTATATAAGGGAATAGAAGTTAACTTGTAAAGAAACATCTGAACTACGAATACAATACACTTACTTTTCTGAGCATCATATTATTGTCAATTTACTTACTTCTTTTTTATTTGTTATTATTTCCTGGATTATCAGAAACCCGTGTTCATCCTAAAAATAGCTTTGGTCAAAGGATCTAATTCTTTGGTTAAACAAACGCGGTTGAGAATATGCGATCACAACGGAGGAGGAGGAAGTGGGCTTCCGCGATCGCGAACACGACAATGCGATCGCATTGAAGGAAAATCTGGGTTGCTCAAAGAGACGTTATGCGATCGCGACTTCTCCTATGCAATCGCATAGAAGGAAACCAGAAGGCATGTTCAACAGTAGAAAAATAAGGAAATTTGACCCGAAGCCTATCCGAAACAAACCCGAGGCCCTCGGGACCCCGTCCAATCACACACACAAGTATTATAACCTAACACGGACTCGCTCGAGGTTTCAAAACACATAAAACAACACTAAATCAATGAATCAAAACAAAAAATCAAACTTATGAATATTCAAAACTTCAAATATCAAAACTCACGTCGAAACCTATCAATTCCACCCGAAACGACGTGAACTTTTGCAGACAAGGCAAAATTAACACAACGGACGTACAGCCATTCCCATAATTCGATTCCGAACCCGATATCAAAATTTCACCTATCGGCCGAAATCGCCAAAATTCTAACTTTCGCCAAATTACCTCAAGTCACTCTACGGACCTCCAAAACCAATTCTGGACGCACACCTAAGTCCGATATTATCATACGAAGATTTTGACATTAACCAAAATTCATTCCGAGGGCGTTTACACAAAAGTCAAACCCCTGGTCAACCCCCATCACTTAAGCTTCCAAAATTGAAAATTTTCTTCCAATTCAACTCCAGATTGTACGGTAACTGAATCTAGCAACGCATGCAGGTCGATATATACAACGTGAAGCTGTTTATGACCTTACACCCCCGAACGGAGCTTAAATTCCCGAAACGACCGATCGGTCGTTACAGTCTATTATCTTATTTAATATATTTCGATACGATCATTTGAATTTTTTTATTTATAATTATGTAATTATACTTGTACAATTGACATTGATAAGTACAATGTAATTAAGTTCTGACAAAGAAACAAATTATTATAATTACTACACAATATAATCATATAGTGTGTACTTACTATCATAGTAATTATAATTACACATAACTTTCTAAACGGACCTTAATAGTAATTATTTGTATCAAAAGGAAATATGGGTGACAAGGGACATAGAGTAAATAATTGTAGCAGTTAAGGGTAAATATGGACCAGGTTGGTTTGGTTTAGATGTATCAAAATCAAACCAAACCAACTCAATCGGTTTGAATTGATTTGGTTTTTTCACGACCAGAATTTCCCACAGTCGGGTCCGTGATAGCACCTAACATTGAACCCGCTAGGCAAGCCAACGTTATCGATTATTTTATCTTATTTTTTCATTTTTAACAGTTAACAAGCGATATACAAAATCAGCGAAAATAAAAGTGCAGAAGAACCAGAATCTAACAACTTAATCAAATACTATTACGAAACTCATCGTAACTACTCCCAGAATTGGTGTCATAATTTCATGGACTGTCTATGAATACTACAAATAGAGGTCTGAATGAAACATAATACATTTGTCTCAAAAATACATAAATACAGGAAAGAAATGGATAGAAGGTGACGCCAAGGCCTGCGGACGCCTGCAGGACTACCTCGACGTCTCCACTGGACTGAAGGCAGCAACCTCGATCTAGGGTCCGTAGGGTCCAGTACTGGGATATGCACAAAAAATGTGCAGACTGTAGCATCAGTACAACCGACCCTATGTACTGAGTAATTGTCGATCCTAACCTCGGCGAAGTAGTGACGAGGCTAGGACGCGACAACCAAATAAACCTGTGCAATTTAATAATGTACAAAGACGATAAAAATAACAAAAAATAAGTAGCTAAGCATAAAGGAAAGGGGGGCATGATGAGGGGAGGAAATATCAAATAATGGAAATAACGAAGTAAAGCAACAAATTAGATATCAATTTAAACAACAGAAATAGTTACACAAAAATAAGTGCACGGCATCACCCTTCGTGCTTTTACTCTCATCCTCACCAAACAATAAATAGAAATGCAAGGCATTACCCTTCGTGTTTTTACTCACATCCTCACCAAATAATTATTAGAAATGCACGGCATCACCCTTTGTGCTTTTACTCTCATCCTCACAATAAATCAATAGAACGGCACGACATCACCCTTCGTGCTTTTAATTTCATAATATGGCACGACATCACCCTTCTTGCTTTTACACTCTCTCAAAATATCATACACGGAATCACCCTTCGTGCTTTACACTCTTCCTCACCCAAACAAAACAATAACAACAATACGTCAAGGAAAATCAACAATATAAACAACAACAATAAAGCCATAACGTCCCGGCAAGGGAGCCAATAGTAGAATCGATACCATCCCGGCAAGGGCAATAACTATAACCAATCTCACTTAGTACATAACTTCACATAAATATTCTCAACTGGAACCAATACTCAAAAATGATCAATATCAAGGAATTTCCACCAACATGGATAATTATAAAGTGAAGCTCAAGTAATGCTTAACAAAAATTTACATAAATCATAATATTCGACCCACGGGCATGCTTGACACCAACGTATAGGCACTCGTAACCTCACCTATACGTTGAATATGATACTAACATATAGCAAATAGGACACAACACATATTCCCTCAAGCTAAGGTTAAGCCAAACACTTACCTCAAATTTCACGGCCCTCAATTACCGTATTTCCTTTAGAATTCGCCTCCAACTCGATTATATCTAGACATAATTAGCTTAATAATATCAATAAACGCTAAATAATTTAACCCCAATGCCTAATTATGGGTTTTCTATCATTCTTCCCAAAAAGTCAAAAATCGACCCCGGGCCCGCTTGGTCAAAACACGAGGTTCGGACCAAAACCCGATCACACGAGCCCACGATCCCGAATATGTAATTAGTTCTGGAATCCGACCCCAAAACGAGGTCTAAATCCCAATTATACAAAAATCCCTAACTCTACCCAAATCCCCAATTTTCGGCCCTTAAAACCCTAGGATTCTTGATGATAATTGATGAAAAACATTAGAAATTTGAAAGAAATTAGTTAATGGACACTTACCTATGATTTGGGAAGAAAATCACTTGAGAAAATCGCCCTAAGTCTTCTATTTTTTAGAGAATTGAAAAGAAAACGGATGGAGCTCTATTTTTAAAAACTTCACTGCCCAACCCTCGCACCTGCAGTGCTTGGATCGCACCTGCGCTTGCGTAGGTGCGGAAAATTGGTTGCACCTGCGGAAATGGGCAAGGCCACTGAGGGCCGCACCTGCGGAGGTATTTCTGCTTCTGCGGAAACTGGTCCGCACCTGCGGAGCGAAGAGAGATTGGGATGAACCATACCTGCGACTGAAGGTCCGCACCTGCGAGCTCGCAGGTGCGGACCTGCGGGCACACCAGAACTGGTGCACCAGCAATGATTTTCTAAGTCTAAACACCCCGAAACACGTCCAAAACTCTCCCGAGCCCTCGAGGCTCCAAACCAAACATGTACATAACCTTAAAAATATCCTACGGACTTACTCGTGCGATCAAATCGCCAAAATAACATCTTAAACAATGAATTTAGCATATAAATCAAAGAAAATCTCAAAACGTTCAAAGTTTCAAATTTCACAACTACGGGTCTGAATCACGTCAAATGACCTTCGTTTCTTACCAAATTTTACAGGCACAACTCAAATATCATATTAAACCAATACCGGGCTCCGTAACCAAAATACGGGCCCATACCATCAATTTCAAATATAGCCAAATTTTAAAAAAACTCTTATATTTTCAGTAAAACAATTTCTTTCAAAAATTCATTTCTCGGGTTTGGGACCTCGGAATTCAATTCCGAGCATAAGCCCAAGTCCCATATTTTCCTACGGACCCTCCGGGACCATCGAATCACGGGTTTGGATCCGTTTACTCAAAATATTGACCGAAGTCAACTTAAATTCAATTTTAAAGGCAAAATTAGCATTTTTCTCAATTTTTCATATAAAAGCTTTCCGGATATACGCCCGGACCGCGCACGCAAAACGAGGTAAGAGAAAAAGAGGTTTTCAAGGCCTCGGAACACAGTTTTGACTTATAAATCAAAGGATGACCTTTTGGGTCATCACATTCTCCACCTTTAAAACAAACGTTCGTCCTCAAACGGACATAGAAAAGTAACTGAATCGGGGAAAAGATGGGGATATCGGCTCCGCATATCGGACTCTGACTCCCAGGTAGCTGCCTCGGCAGACTGACCTCTCCACTGGACACGAACCGAAGGATAACTCTTCGTGCTTTTACTCACATCCTCACCAAATAATTATTAGAAATGCACGGCATCACCCTTTGTGCTTTTACTCTCATCCTCACAATAAATCAATAGAAACGGCACGGCATCACCCTTCGTGCTTTTAATTTCATAATATGGCATGACATCACCCTTCTTGCTTTTACACTCTCTCAAAATATCATACACGACATCACCCTTCATGCTTTACACTCTTCCTCACCCAAACAAAACAATAACAACAATCCGGCAAGGAAAATCAACAATATAAACAACAACAATAAAGCCATAACGTCCCGCCAAGGGAGCCAACAATAGAATCGATATCATCCCGGCAAGGGAAACAACTATAACCAATCTCACTTAGTACATAAATTCACATAAAAATTCTCAACTGGAACCAATACTCAACAATGATGAATATCAAGGAATTTCCACCAACATGGATAATTATAAAGTGAAGCTCAAGTAATGCTTAATGAAAATTTACATAAATCACAATATTCGACTCACGGGCATGCTTGACACCAACGTATAGGCACTTGTCACCTCACCTATACGTTGAACATGATACTAACATATAGCAAATAGGGCACAACACCTATTCCCTCAAGCTAAGGTTAATCCAAACACTTACCTCGAATTCCACGGCCAAAATCAAGCCTCAATTACCGCTTTCCCTTTAGAATTCGCCTCCAACTCGATTGTATCTAGACATAATTAGCTTAATAATATCAATAAACGCTAAATAATTCAACCCCAATGCCTAATTATGAGTTTTCTATCATTCTTCCCAAAAAGTAAAAAATTGACCCCGGGCCTGCTTGGTCAAAACACGAGGTTCAGACCAAAACCCAATCACTCATTCACCCACGAGCCCGAATATGTAATTAGTTCCGAAATTCGACCCCAAAACAAGGTCTAAATCCCAATTATACAAAAATCCCTTAACTCTACCCACATCCCCAGTTTTCTACCCTTAAAACCCTAGAATTCTTGATGATAATTGATGAAAAACATTAGAAAGTTGAAAGAAATTAGTTAATGGACACCTACCTATGATTGGGAAGAAAATCTCTTGAGAAAATCGCCCTAAGTCTTCTATTTTTGAGAGAATTGCAAAAACATGCTTGAAGCTCTGTTTTTAAAAACTTCACTGCCCGACCCTCGCACCTGCGATGCTTGGGTTGCACATGAGCTTGCGCAAGTGCGGAAAATGTGTCGCACATGCAGAAATGGAAAAGGCCACTGAGGGCCGCACCTGCGGAGGTATTTTCGCTTCTACGGAACCGCTTCTGCGAAAACTGGTATGCACCTGCGGAGAGAAGAGAGGTTGGGCTGGACCGCACCTGCCGCTGAAGGTCCGCACCTGCGAGCTCGCACCTTCGGCCCTAGGCTCGCAAGTGTGGGCACACCAGAACTGGTGCACCAACAGTGATTTCCTAAGTCTAAACACCCTGAAACCCGTCCAAATCTCTCCCGATCCCTCGGGGCTCCAAACCAAACATGTACACAACCTTAAAAATATCCTACGGACTTACTTGTGCGATCAAATCGCCAAAATAGCATCTTAAAAAATGAATTTAGCATAGAAATCAAAGAAAAATCTTAAAACTTTCAAAGTTTCAAATTTCACAACTACGGGTCTGAATCATGTAAAATGACCTCTGTTTCTTACCAGATTTTACAGGCACAACTCAAATATTATATTAAACCTACACTGGGCTCCGGAACAAAAATACGGCCCTGATACCATCAATTTTGAATATAGCCAAATTTCCAAAAACTCTTATATTTTCAGTAAAACAATTTCTCTCAAAAATTCATTTCTCGGGCTTGGGACCTCGGAATTCAATTTTGGTCATACGCCCAAATCTCATATTTTTCTACGAATCCTCCGGGACCATCGAATCATGGGTTCGGGTCCGTTTACCGAAATATTGACCGAAGTCAACTTAAATTCAATTTTAAAGGCAAAATTAGCATTTTTCTCAGTTTTTCATATAAAAGCTTTTCGGATATACGCCTAGAATGCACACGCAAAACGAGGTGAGATAAAAGGAGGTTTTCAAAGCCTCGTAACACAGTTTTGACTTATAAAATAAGGGATGACCTTTTGGGTCATCACAGGTTTTGTCTGGTTTTTCAGGATTTTTATCATATAAATATTATTTCAATTTTACCTTGTTAAAGTTATATATAAAATTTTGATAAATGAATATGTATTTATTAAAAATTGACAAATATGTGATCTATTAAAATATTTTTATCGGGAGATAGTAACACATGAGAGTTATTTTCGCAGTCGTCTAACAATAATTTTTCGCTAATGTACACTTTCAAGGTTAGTCGAATTTGATAATTAATATAAAAATCAATATGATACCTAGGTAATTATATGTTCTATTTAATTTTAAATTAACAAAATACCATTTCCAATTTGAAAAAGATATAATAAATCGTATGGAAGAACAAAGAGATGATTAACGCATTTCAATAACACTTAAAAGAAAGTGATACAACCCATTATTTAAAATAAATATAAATAGATACACTACATATGTAACGACCGACCGGTCGTTTTGCGTTCTAGAACCCCGTGCCCGTAAATGAGACTTCCCGTAGTTGCTTTTACTGATTTATAACTTGCAGGGATGGTTGGTTAGTGGTTTGGAGGAGTTTGGGACGGTATAGGAACACTTAGTTCCTTAAGGTTGGCCTTAAAGGCTAAGTTTGACTTCGGTCAACAATTTTAGTAAACGACCTCGCAATCGAGATTCGAAGGTTCTTGTAGGTTTGTATGATGATTTCGGACTTGAGCATATGTTCGGAACGGGTTTTGGATGACCCGAGAGAGTTTCGACGCCAAATAGTGAAATAAGATTCCTTAAGTTCAAAAATTGAGGTTTGGAACGTGTTTTTGTGTTATCGAGATCCAAACAAAATTTCGAGACCGGGAATAGTTCTGTTATGTCATTTATGACTTGCTCGCAAAATTTTGTGTCAATCCGAGTAGTATAAGTACGTTTCGGTGTGTTGAAAGTGAATTCAAGAACTTAAAGTTCTTAAGTTTGATCCAATAGGTTTTGGGGTATGATTTTTAGATTTAGCGTTGTTTCGGACGTTCCGAAGCCTCAAGCGAGTCCGTATTATGATTTAGGACTTGTTGGTATATTTGTACGGGGTCTCGGGTGGGCTCCGATGCCATTCGGACATCGCGCAAGGCAAAACCAGCCTTAAAAGAACTGCTGGTGCACCAGATCTGGTGCGACCGCACTTGTGGAGGACTAGCCGCAGGTGCGAGACCGCTTCTTTGGTCCCGGCCTCGGAGGTGCGAACCTAGGGGGAGTTTCCCAGTTCCGCAGGTGCGGACACTTTTCCGCAGAAGCAGAGCCGCAGGTGCGATCTCCGCTCCACAGGTGCGAAACCTGGTCCCCGTTCCCCTTTCCGCAGGTACGAGAATCTTCTCGCAGATGCGAGACCGCAGGTGCAGTCCTCGAGCTGCAGGTGCGAAAAACCTGTAGGCAGTGAGGTCGTCTTAAATGCGGTACTTAGCCATTTTTGAACCATTTTTCTTCATCTTAGGCGATTTGGAGAGCTGGTAAAGAAGGGATTCGACCTAGAAATTGTAAGGTAAGTAATTCCTACCATAAAGTGAGTTTAATACTTGAATTTTTGGGTAGCTTAACACATTAAATTAGTAGAAATCATGGGTTTAGAGTAAAAACTAAGGTTTTAATAAAAATGAAAATTTACCGAGAAATTGGTTATGGAATCATACAAAAACTATATAATATTGATCCTTAGGCTATGGGTGATTATTTCCTTTGAAAATTTTCGGAATCCGAGCATGCGAGCTGGGGGTGTATTTTGGGATTTTGCAATTTAGGTTGAAATAACCATTTGAATAGAAGAATTTTAGACTTTTGAGCATAGATTAATTTGTTCATGTGATGTTTGACTAATTCCGAGTCCTCGGGCGACGAATTTGGAGTTTCGGGCGTGTTCTTGACCCGGAAAGTAGGCTTGACACGAGGTAAGTCTCCTTTCTAACCTTGTAAGAGGGAATTATCCCCTGTAGGTGAATATAACGAAATATATGCCATTGCTTGTGGGGGCTACGCACGCACGAAGTGACGGGAGTCCGTTCATAGCTACTATTATGTTATGCCAAGGTAGTTTAGGATCCACACGCATGCTTTATGTGCCGTATCTATAATCTTAAATGTTAATTTAGGTTGTCGAATATTATAGAACTGTTAAATGAGCATCTAGGAGGTTACGTTCTGCAATTTAGGTTATTGATCCTTCTCTGTAAGCATATTCTCTACTAAATTTCCTGATTCTGTGTTAATTATGTGTATATATACGGGTACACGCGTCGCATGTATGATTCGCGAGCAGGGTAGCCCTACTATTATGTTGACCACGTCGCATGTTCGATTCGTGGGCAGTGTAATAGATGCATCTATGGTTCGAGTCGTTCGACCTTTCGGCAGTGCACATTTATTTTTACGTCGTATTGACCGTACGTTCACGACATGTTATGTGTTTGTTATCTGTTTGGTGTTCTGTGGTTATTTATCTATTGAATATCATGAAGAAAATGAGACTTAGGTAATCCGTACGATAGAGGACTTGACACATAAAGATACTTGTAAAAGATATTTGATGTTCATGTCTCTGTGATTATTAAAAATTATCATTATGCTTAATCTCATATTTAAAACATATTATTTTGACCCTAGTAAGTGTCACGTCGACCTCTCGTCACTACTTCTTCGAGATTAGATGGGATACTTACTGGGTACATATTATTTGTGTACTCATGCTACGCTCTGTACTTAATTGTACAGGTTCTGAGGCAGGTGCATCTGGGTATCAGTCCGGAGCTCGTCCCTGGCTTATACTTGGTTTGGACTTCACGGTGAGCTGCTTCTCTTGGCGATCTTCAGCGGCAGTGTGGAGCCCTTCTTTTGCTATTTCTGTCTTTATTTTCCCCATACAGTAGGATAGACTTTCATATCTTTTGGTCTCACTCTACTATATGCATGTACACTTGTGACACTAGCTCCTGGCACACACGTTAGTAGATATTATTTTGGGATGTAAATATTAAATTATGACTCTTATGGTTATTTCTGCTTAAGATTTGCCTAAGTTACTCGCTTTTACCTAATGTCTTAAATTTAAATCAAGTAAGTGATGGAAATATTTTGGTAAATTAAATGAATTTCACTAGTAGATTGACGTTGGCTTGCTTGACTACGGGCGCCATCGCGACCTGAGTTAGGATTCAGGTTCGTGACAACATAGTTGTATTAAATATTACATTCCTTGTGAAGATCCCAAATATTTATACATATTTTAAAAGAAAATTCAATATAAAGTTTCAAAAGTAGGTATAAAAATTATATATTTATATGTCGGTTTGGTTCGATTTTTTTTTTACTCAGTACCAAATAAATTAAATTAAACCTAATTGAAATTTTTTACCGATTTAATTCTATCTTTTCATTTTGGGACCATTTTTCGATTTGATTTGATAGACCCAAAAGTGTATTTATAGTCTATTATGGAGCACTAGAATAAGTCAAAATATGTGATACGAGGGTAGAGTCCGGAACCAAAATGTTATGTTTTTGGACTAAAAGAACCAAAATAGGTGTAAAAAAAAGGACCAAACTATATATAGCGCCCAAGTACTGGGCGCTATACATTAACGACATTTATGTATAGCGCCCAGTACTTGGGCGCTATATAAAAAAGGCTGCCATGCCAGGTATAGCGCCCAAGAACCCGACGCTATACTGCTTTTTCCTGGGTCCACCAATAATATCTGACTTCAATAATTCAAAAGCGTATAGCGCCCACTGTTTGGGCGCTATATATATAAAAACAAAATTCCCCGACTAGCCATTTCCTATATAAAGAGGTTAGAATTGCAGTGAAATTCATTCAAAAAAAAAAATGAACTCTTGATCAAACGTTTATTGTTGTTAAATTCTCCAACATTTTTTCATTATGTCTGAAGAGCATGGAATAAGAGTTTCATTATATTGGGGAGGTGAGGTTGTGATGGAGAATAACTCTGTGGGCTACAGTTTACCTGCTCAAGGTCATGTTAAATTGCCACTTACAATGGAGTACGATAAATTGATATCGTTGTTATGCAAAAAAATGAGTGTGAGGAAACATTCAGTGATACTTAAAGTAACCGGAAGATATCCGTATCCCGTCACTCCGCAAGGGGTTGCTTTTTACTCAGAGTTTAACATCGACGATGATAAAACTTTGAGTGATTTTCTGAGGACTTCGGATGAATGCCGGGAATTTCTTGTAATCACAATGTTGGAGATGTACGTGAAGGTCGAAGACGCTCTAAAAAATGAGGTTGTGCGTAGTAGAGATACCCCCCAGTCATCGGGTGGTTATTCTAGAGCAGTTTTGCCGGACAGGTTACGGATGAAAGACTTTTCCTTGATTTAAACTTATCACCGCCGGCGAATGAGCAGGGAGAAAATAATTTCTATCCTGCTTTCCAACATTCACAAGACGAGTGGTAAACTTCAATTTTCATTTGTGCTAATTTTGTATATTTTTGGTGTATTGAATTTGTATTAACGCTTATATATTTAATAGGGGGTACCGACCGGATATGAATTATACAAGTGGCCCATCCGGTAGCCATCACCTAATTGAAAACGTCCATCATGGAATTTAATCACATTACGACTTGTAAGTCAAGTGATATAGCTATATGAAAAGTATTTATTAATTTCAGTAGCTTATATTTTTGTTGGTTGTGCAGTGAAAACAAGCAAGTTGAACCACCCGTACTCACTCAATTGTCCGAAAATGACGTATTACATCAGGATCTGGCTGATGCACAGAGTGAGGAACATAACAGTGATTACGACAACAATGCCGATGAATCTGGAGATGAGACACCCTTTCCTTGTGAGGATGGTGATGATGAGGATGTAGCAGAAGGACCTGATTTGGAGAGACTCCCCCCTAGACAAAGAGTGTATGAGTCCGAAGTGCCGTTTCATTCAAGGGAGATTCCTTACACTGATAACTTGCCAAGCGTGCCGGATGTGGAAGCTCTCACAAGGGATTTTGATGAAATCCGGGCAGCAATATGGGATGAGTCTAGACCAACGGTGCTTGCAAAGGGGATGCTTTTCCCTGATCAAGCGCGCGTAAGAAGGTCTTGTAAAATGCACAACGTAAAAGAGTGTCGTGAGATGCATGTATGGGAGTCAAGTCCAGTGGTATAGAAGGTTGTTTTCCGCAAGTGGTTTTGGCCATGTGATTGGATGTTGCGTGTGACCAAGAAGAATACACGTATGTGGAAAGTGGGTAAATACATTCCCACCCACACATGCGAAATGGACACATTCAACGGGAATCACTTCAACTTGGATATTGACTTGACTTCTCTTGTAATTATTCTGCACCTCGAAGCGTCCATAAGGTATACAATCAAATAGTGCATTACATCAGTCCACCAAGAATATGTCCATACCATTACGAAAAGAAAGGCATTTCTCGGGCGCAAACAAGCATTTGAAATTGTCTGCGGTAACTGGGATAAGTCATTTGCAGCTCTACCAAAGTACATGGACGCACTGCATCACTTTAACCCCGGGACGATTGTTGAATGGAAGCTTGAGCGAAGTCCGGGAACACCAGAATACATATTCAATTACGTGTTCTGGTCGTTTAAGCCAGCAATTGATGGTTTTTCGCATTATCGGCCCATAATATTCATAGACAGAACTCATGTCTATGGAAAGTACAATATCAAGTTTTTGATAGCCGTGGCAGAGAATGCTAACGGACAGATATTTCCTCTAGCTTTTGTTGTTTGTGCCAATGAAATCACAGAGAGGTGGACACTGTTTTTGAACCACCTGAAAGAGCACGTTGTCAAACAGCGTTCAGGTATTTGTCTAATATCTGATCGTCACGGTTGTATATTAAGTTCTGTGGAGAACTTTCCTGCATGGCAAGAGCCTTATGCATACCACCGTTACTATGTGAGGCACTTTAAGGCCAATTTCCAGAAGGCATATCCCAACAAGGATCTGCATGATTTGATGTGGATGGCAGCAACGGACCACCAACAGCACAAATTCCGGAGGCATATGGAATCTATAAGGCAAGAAGACGAGGCAGCATATTGTTGGCTAATGCGACATAACCCTGAAAAGTGGACTTTGCATGCGGATGGTGGCAGACGATGGGGAGTTCTTACTACAAACGTGTTAGAGTCCTTCAACGGGTTATTGAAGTCGGCAAGAGGATTGCCCATCACAGCCATGGCGCGAATGTCGTTCAAGCAGATGGCGGAGAGGTTTGTTGAACGGTCTGCAACTGCAACGAAATTTATGGAAAGGGGTGTTGAATTTATGCCAGTGCCGATGCAGAGATTTGAGAAATACAGACGGCGAGCACATTGGCATTCATTTTTTGCAGTATGATAACGACAGAGGTGTTTTTGAAGTCCGCACCGCTATCCATAATAATCGGGGTAATAATGTACATACTGTAAATGAATCAGCAAGGTTATGCTCCTGTGGGAAATGGTCCATCTACCACAGGCCTTGCTCACATGCCATCAAGTGCTTTCAAAGAGTTGGTTTAGGTATAACCAACTATGTTGATCAACAATATAGTGTTTACAAGTACCTAAACACATATAGTGGTCAGTTGCAGCCAGTGGGTGCTGAGCATTATTGGCCTCCGGAACCATTTAAAATGGTGGGTAACAAGTCCTATTTGCGTAAAATACAGGTGCAGAAGAGAATGCGTATACAGAACCAAATGGATGTTAGTGATACCGTTTATGCGCGCAAATGTGGTATATGCTCGCAAACAGGACACGACCGTCGTAAATGTCCTTCAGCTGGTTTGGGTGGCAAAACTAATCAAGCTCGTGGTGGGTGTTCTTCTAGTGTACCTAACTACCCATGAGTTGATGTTGTAATAATTAGTTGTTATGTATATGTTGCAAGATTTATGAAATAAAATTATGCTTGTTAATTATGATTTGTACTTTCCCATTTTACCTATTTAAATGATAATTTAATAAAATTATCTGTATATTTAGCGCAGCTGAACATTACGTTATGTGTGTGTTGTCTTGTCGAGCTGAAAAAGCTGACTAGCTGACAAAAAATTTATGAAATGTAAGTATATTGTAGATATTTTGTAGATATATTGTAGTTTATATGTATTACCTCCTCAATTCCTTTTTCTAATTTTCTGATCTTCTTAGCAATAGCCTCCCTGTCCTCTTCTCCCTCTGTTTGTTTGGGTTCCAACGTAGGAGGATCGACATTGAGAACCTCAGATGTTTGTTCAACTTCTTCAACTTTGTACTCAATTTTGTCGGGCAAAGTTAGCATTGCAATCTCTTCACCAGATTCACTGAAGTTGGTAAACTGAATGAGGGAAAATAAATTAGTTTGATTAAGGCAGAAAATGTAGAATAATTGTAGATATTTTGAAGGTAAAAGTATAATCATAAAAAAAGAAACTTTACCTTTATCCACTAAGGCTTTATCATTTTTTCTTCAAAGGCAGCTAACCAAATATGCCCCTTACTAACTGACCATCTAAGTATGACTCGTAGCTAGATCAGTGTTGACAGTAGAGCAACACTCATACAATCATACTTGCAATGCTAGTGAGCATCCCCGTATGAGATAAGAATGTACATACAGATTTAGTCTGTGCCCAACAGATTCCATCAACTGGGTGAAAGATTTAATACCCCATGGGTATGACTCATACTTCCCAGACTCTACCAAATAGAACCTAAAGTGATCTACAAAAGATACATGGTCTTTGTCACTAGGACAAATGAAAAATTCTAAAAGATAAAGAATGCACAACTTCACCGCATCCTCATCGTTTACCCAGGATTTAGTGGTTACTAGCTGTTTCAAATATGACTTCTCCACTCTTAATTTGTTAGGAAAATAACTACTCATTAACTTGCTAACATAAGTGGAAATATAACCAAAATCTGTAACCTGGGTAACACATCTTAGACCAGTAATTAATGCAAACTCCCTCAATCCAAAATTCAATGTTTCACCCTTTAACTGGACAGAAAAATATGATGCATTGGATTTGGCCAATTCATACTTCATCAGAAGATGAATGGTTTGGTTTTGCATGCATATGGTGGGAAGAGACAGTAAGTATCCAAAACATGTCTTTTTGAAAAGCTTCAACCCATTTGGTGACAGAAGGTCTTTAATCTGGCTAGGAATGCCAGAATCACATAAACTGTGGAATCTAAGCACCCCATAATCAACATTATGTGGGGCAAAAAAGTGTACATTCTGCACAAAAAATAAATAATTTCACATTAATAAACTGCATCAAAAGGATACATTCATCTACAATATAACTACAAAGGATTACATAAATATCTACAATTTAAAGCATTTTCTACAAAAAGGCAACAACAAAAGATAACTACAATTCTGCTTCAAATAGAACAAGTTACCTAACAATATAACTACAAAAAAAACTACAAAATATCTACAAATTTAAAGGCATAATATCACAACTACAAATAATCTTCACATTAATAAACTGCATCAAAAGGATACATTCATCTACACTTTATCTACAACATAACTATAAAGGATTACATAAATATCTACAATTTAAAGCATTTTCTACAAAAAGGCAACAATAAAAGATAACTACAATTCTGCTTCAAATAGTACTAGTTACCTAACAATATAACTACAAAAAAACTACAAAATATCTACAAATTTAAAGGCAGAACATCACAGCTATAAATAATCTTCAAAATTAAGACAATTAATCTACACTTGTCTAAAACACATATAATACGGATTTTACCATCCTAAACCAAACTAAAAAATTAGAAACGAAACTAATAAATGTTTACCTTCACCAATGATTGGTTCCAAACATTTCTAGAGTGTTTTTTTTAATGTTTCTTCATTTTGGGATTTTTCGAACCAGGAGACAACTTTGCTCTCTTTCCTGTTCGAAGATTAGGCACCTCTTCTACAAAGTCGTCGTCTACCAAAATCTCTTTTCCTTTTCGTTTGACTTGTTTGCCTGGTGTAGAAGTTTCTCCAGCATCTACATCATGTTTTTGTTTGGTTCTCATCTCGGCTCTGATTTGTCGGAGAGAGGAACTATGAGTAGTCTCTGCAATTGCATGTGGAGATTTGCCCTGTTTTTTGGGTGATTTTGGTGATAACACACCCAAATCAAATGAGGGTATATCAGCTATTGCAGATTTTTTAGGACTTTGTTTCGAAGCTTTGTTGTTCTTCATTGATGAATTTCAACTGGAGTAAATGGGGAACCAAGTTTGTTGAAGGGTGTCTTCAATTTCTGTGAATTTAGAGGGAGAATTTGGTTTCAGAAGAGGGAAAACGGTAAGGAATAAGAACGTGGGTATGGGTAAAATGTGGGTAGGGGTGAAGGGTAAGGAGAGAGAAACGTAGAATGAGTGGGATGCAGGGATATACGGACTCCTTTAATTAAGGAGTAAAAAACGTATACTTAATTATACCCTTAATTGATTATGATATATAATTGATAATTTGACATACTATGTGTAATTAAGTCAAACCTTAAATATTGAGGGTAATACGGTTTCTTACGTGGCATAGGAAGGTAAGAATTCCAAGTAGATATGGGCGCAGTAAATGCCTGATCTACCTGATTAGGGTTGCCTTTGCCAGCAGTACAAAAAACATCAGTACTTAGTATTTTGGTTTCAAATGTTTGTATAAAAAACATGTCCTAGGTGTCCTAACCTACTCCTGTTGGAGACATATTTGTCAATGGGCTGGATATTAGATAAGTAAAGCACAAAACAACTGAATTATATATTATGCAATGCACATGAATGACTTTGGCAGGGCTATTGTACTATTGTCTTTTCCCCTAAATCTATTACTTTGCCAAATCTGTAACCAATAACCATACTTCTTTTTACCAGTCTCAAAGCAAAAGAGAGAAAGGAGGATGAACATCATTTATGGTATACAAACATACAAATTATAACATATTACATATTTGGTCAGAAGGTATATTATAAGTTGGTCTATACATATATTGATAATACAAAAAATATATAGGACTATCAAGTTACCTAAAGACAACTACTACAAGTATAAGATTGTATAAGTAAAAGCAATAACATGAAAAATAAGACATATTATCTGTTAAAATAAGTTAAAACAAACCGAAATATAAATATAATTAAAATATAAGTTAAATTCTTATAACAAATGCTAGCTGGTAGGGCCAATGTTACCACGAACAAACGTCAATTGTTCAAATTTTGAAGTTCAATTGTTCAAACTTCAAATAATAAATAATACAATAAATTAAATTAAAAAAAATGAGAGCCAAATAGTTGATTGCACTTTAGGTGAAGAATAAGAAATGATAATTGAGAATATGAGTTTTTGAAATGGGAGATCAGTGAAGAAATGAAGAAGATGGCGATGCATTTATAATTTTCAAAGGGCTAAATTAGTACTCTCTCCGGTTCACAATAAGTGACCAATTTGCTTTTAGCACGCCCATTAAGAAAATACTAAATTCTATACAAAAATACCTACTATGACAAAACTACCCCTAATTAAACATTTAATGTAAGGAGTAAGAGAACTTTTTAGGGATATGTACGTAGGGGTTATTTTGTAAAAACAAATTGAATTCTTTCTTGATTACATAATTGTACACTTGTTTTGAACCAAAATGAAAAAGAAAACTGGTCACTTATTGTGAACCGGAGGGAGTAATTACTAAAAGTGTTATTTTTTTTAAAAAAAATTGCCCAAAAAAAGCTGTTTTTGCAATCCAGCCGTTGGGCAACGACCAAAATGAAGCTGACCGTTGCCAACGGTCACAACACTAAAAAAAAATCAGATAATATAGCCGTTGAACCGGTCCAGACCAGTCTGATTAACCGGTTCAACAATATTTTTTGTTGACCGAGTTTGACCGGGCCGGTTAACCGGATTTTTTTTATTGAACGGACCAACCCAGCCCACCCGACCCTCCTAACTACGGGTTCGGATCGGGTTACGATCGGTCTGGGCTGGTCCGGAAACGGATCAACCCGACCCGTTAGACATGCTTAAATCACGCATCCAGTAACTTTTGCACATATATTGTGCCATATATACATATATAGAGAGAGATGGGTGATGTGTCTTCTCCTAAATAATAATATAATAATTTCTCAATTTGGTCAGTTGTATCGTGCGTGCCATGATAAACCAACGCTCTAGAAAACGTTATGAAACTAGAGACGTATACCTACTAGGCTACTAGCTAGAAGTACTAGTTTTACAAATAATAACTAGTCACCCACCTTTCAGTTCTCCCCCAACGGTCTCCTACCTCTTTATCCCCAAGAAAAAACATTTATCACTGTATTATAAGGTAGCGTTTGGCTATAAATTTTTAAATTTATTATGAAAAATCTATTTTGGATGAAGTTTGACTTAAAGATGAAAATGTGTTTGGACATATATTTTTAAAACATATTTCCCAAATTTATTTTGAAAAAACATGTGCATTATGAGGGATTTGGCCCAAAGCCAACTACTGAGCTGATTTTGGGATTTGGGACTTGGGATTTTGTCAAAATATATGGCTAAACATGCGTTTGCTAAATAAAATCCAAATTTAAAGAAAGACATATATATTGTTTCAATTTTAAACTGATGTACAAAATAAATTGCTTGCCTCTTTACTTATAAAAAAAATAAGTTGTTGCGAGACTTTTCAGAAAGCTGCTGTTAAACTTTTTTGAAGATGCTTTCAAACTGTCTTGCGTGATACTACTGAGTCTAAACTTTTCCCTTATATGATTAAAATAAAGGACGAATTGTACTAACCACTCAGATTAAGCTCATTTATTTTTTTATTTAGTAGAAAAATTAACCTAAATAAATATTTACTTAATCATTTAAATTAAAAATAGTTAACGGATGTATGATAAATATATGCACAATTCATGTATAATCATATATAATTTATAAATATCAACTAAGAAAATTAAACAATAAATCTGGGAAGCTCTTTTAAAGATCAGATTATGACTGATATATAACAGTCTTGTAATCAGATTTCAGTTTGACCTGCTTGCATTGGGCTTGACCAAAGTATATCGATTTAATAATGAAGCAAAAAATGAATTATTTTGGAAACACTAAGGGAGTTAAAAAGTTCATCGCACTTAATGGTATTTATTTTAATTTAGTTTCACTTTTCATATAGTCTCCCGTCCTTCAAAAAAAGGAAGGAATTTGGAGTTGTTGAAAATATAATGAATTAAATAAAAGTATGATACTCTCTAATAACTTTAATATTTTCAGTCTCAGTTAAATATCAATTTCTCATTAATATATTTTTTACGTAATATTTAAATAATTAGAAACTACATTAAAAAGTATTATGACAAATATTAAAAGTAATAAGGAATATATAAAATTGTCGGGCAGTGGCATAAAGCTTAAGACTAAAATGGATTTAGTCAGATTCAAGAGGTCACTGTTACAATTTGTTCTGGTGTGAAATGAGGCCACTTAAAAATATGTTTCCTTGTCACAGTTGAAATGTTCATACGACATGGTCAATATGATAGTCATAATCACATTGAAGGAAAATTAAGATGAAAAACTATATAAGAAATTCCTTACCACTTCCAAAATTATTAGAAATTGTTTCATAATTATTTAGAGTGAATTTAGATATGTAATATGTAGGGGTGTTCATAGTTCGGTTTGCATCGATTTTTCTCTAAAAAGAAACTAAACTAAGTAAGTCGGTTCTTAAAATGTTGGAACCAAACCAAACCAATTAAGTTGGTTTTTTAGAGATTCGGTTTTTGTCGGTATTTATCGGTTTTTCGGTTATTTATCGATTGTTTCTTAAATATGAGACATACACTACCGAACACATATTCCACGGCGACTACATTTTCTAAGTAACACTAACAAACCAATTGTTCTTTGAGAAATCTATCATTTACCATGAAATATTGATGATAAATGAATCAAATAGTGATGAATAATTTGAGTTAATTAAAAATCGAATATTTTTAACATGAAATAATTCTTGTACTTAGTAAAAGCAAATTAACAATCAAACTAGAATGTAAAAGCAAACAATTAGATTATTGTTATCGCAAAGAACTAGACTTATTATACAAATGACTAATATGTACCATAACATTTTAGATACTTTATATAAAAATATACATATATATATAGATGTATAATAAATTTAAATATCTACTTCTATGGTCGGTTTGGTTCAATTTTTTCGGTTATCTTTTGATTAAAATCAAAACCAAACCAATTTTGATCGGTTTTTGAAATTCAAAACCAAACCTAAAAGGTATCGATTTTTTTGATCGGTTTGATTCGGTTTTCGGTTTGGTTCAATTTTTCAAATTTGTATGAACACCCATAGTAATATGTTTTTACTTGTTCAATACGTGTTACATTGTAATATTGGACGTGAATGAATTTGAGTGGAGTTAATCAATATGCTAGCATGCATGAACAAAGATAATTTATGTAGTCAATTTTAACGTAACTTGCTTAGGATTAAAACGTATTCGTCATTGTTCTTGTAATACATACAATAACAAACAACAATAACAATATATTCAGTGTAGTCTCATCAAGTAAGATCTGAAAAAGACAGTGTGTACGCACGCGAGCATATGCAAGATCTTTTATAAACATCGTCGATATTTAAAGAAGTTAACAAATCATGAATAAATCAACATAATGAAATCATATATATAAAAAAATACAATTCAAGTACACTACTATAATTGCTTCAGTTTTTTTTTTCGAATTTAAAGCTTAAAGGTTGTTCGAATAATCCAATTCTAGAATGAATGACTAAATAACATGTTGTCAATAATTATGTGCAAATTGTGCCATTTCGGATAAGGGGTCAAAGGTTCATCCCTTGTTCGCTATTATTTTTCTAGAAGAACCAAATTTATAAAAACAAAAGTTTCCTATATGACTCGATAATGTCCTCTTTAATAAATTCGAAGCTATGACCAAACAAGCCAAAGCTACTTTTTATGTTAAGTGGTGTCATTTATTGGATATGAATTAATATTTGGATTTTATATTATTCACAAATATATATATATTTTAGCAAATTTTTTCGATGAAGCGATGTCAGGTGACACCGCTTCATATCACATGCCTCCGCCTTTATATGCACAGACCTTATTCCTACATTTAAGAAGACAAAAAAAATATTTTCGATAGACTCTCGGCTTAAAAAAACTATAAAAAAAAAAAAATAACAGAAAACCAATGCTTGTATTACATACAAACACACATTTTATTTATATTCTTAACTCGAGCTATATGATAGTTAAAAAGATTTGACACGATACATAGTTGTTGATAGTCTAAAAATCCGTTGTTGATGAAAAATATGAGTCTAAATCTATCCTTGTCAAAATTTACCTTACTTAGGGTAAATTTTAGTCAATGTTGAGTATAGTAAAATTTGACTTACCATTGACATTACAAATTTTGAATATTTTGACGTCATAATAGTCAAAAGAGACATTGGAATCTACGAAAGCATAGGGTCATCGTATCACTGTCCGAAAATTAGACAGAAACCAAAATAAAAAATAAAGAAAATAAAATTAAAACAAAAATTAATATTGTGGGTTAAAAACTATGAAAATGAAAAAATTTATGTAAGTAGTAGACAACAGACGACCTTGCGGTGTCTTCAAGTGTCGTGCATGCATTTTGTTGCATCCATTTTTGCTCCTTTCTTCACTGCATGCAACTTTCTCTCTCTAAAAATCTCGACAATACTTCCTTTCTCTCTCTATATATATGTGTAAATCTGCACCTGTATAATTGTATCTATGAATCTCTGTTCTATTTATCTTCATCGAAACTATAACCCGCCACCGACCACCGCCACCGACCACCGCCGTTAATTTTTTTTTCCACAGTGTTACGTTGACCCTCTGCTTAAGATTCAGTTCAAGATTCTATAATTTTATGCTCATTTCATGTTTAGTGCTGGAGTTTTTTTTTTTTTTTTTTTTGAGTTTCTTGGGGTTTATTTGATCTGGGTCAATGATTTGTAAACGGGTTTTTTCTTAGGGTTTTGGTTGATTTAAGAGTTGATTAAAAAGATTTGCTGTTGAAGTTTTGATTTTTGGGTGGAATTAAAAATGGGGTCAATGATTTGCATGAATGAGCTTTGTCGTGCAACGACGTCGTCTGAATGGAAGAAAGGTTGGAGCTTGAAATCTGGTGGATTTGCAAAGCTTTGCTATAATTGCGGGTAATTTTTCTGTTCTAATTTTAGCTTTGTCGTTGACTAATTTTTCTTCTTCAGTTAGATTTTCTGATGCAAGGGCAGTTTGGGGATGTGGGTTTATTTGGATCCCTGAAATAGAGGGGTTTTTTTTGTTTTTCTTCTCTGTTTATTGCATTTTGGAATTGTTCCTAAATTTAGGATTTTTTTGTCAAATGTTACATTTTTGGCATAATAATTTTTTCTGTTATCTGCAATTTCTGTCAAATAGGAGCTGTAATAGTTATGTCTTCAAGTGAAACAATAGAAGCCTTCTTTGGAGAAAGGAGGGGGAGTCATAAGTCAAAGGACTGTATGGTGCCTTTTTGTTCTCATTTTGTTATTTTTAAGCTTTTAAGTAGAGAAAAATGAGTTTTACATGATGGTTAAGTGGTCATTGCAAATAAAGATGAGACTTTTCATTAAGATTTAGGCTTATATATTTTCGTGTTATCACTTAAACACTATGGTTGTTATAGTTGATCGAGTTCCAAGATAACTTGCGCAAATAACTTTGAGTCTGAGCAGAGGCGGACCTATGATTGAAGGCCGCGGGTGCACTTTTGGATTCAATCAAAATCTTTTTTGTATATAGTGTTGCCACTAGTAATAAAGACATATACATGCATGCATGGAATTTTTGCCGAACTTTACGGGTGCCGGTGACCCCTTTGTCTATAGCATAGGTCCGCCTCTGAGTCTGAGGCAATACACGTTTTTGCTTTGGTGCTCTTCCCATGACAAATGGTATGCCAGCCTCAGTATCCACTGTTTGGTTCTGGAAATCAGAAGTATACGTGCTTATCGCCCGGGAATTCAACTTCTATCTTAGAGGCTAGAGCTCCCTAGTATGAAATCGTTGTTGCTTCAGACTCATATTTTTGTTGTTAATTTCTTTCATTCACCCATCTATCATACAAGGGTCCCAAATGAAGAGCCTCTTTCGTCAGTCTTGACATAAAATTGACTTTCACTTTTGTGGTGTTTTGCCTAGCTATTTATTAGTACTAGTTAATTATGAAAGCAGTAAACCAAAATTTTCTGATGCCTCCTCATTTCTGATGCAGATCTGCTTTTGAGAATTTAGTTTTTTGTGAAACGTTCCACTCGGAGGAATCTGGTTGGAGGGAATGTAAAACGTGTAGGAAGGTTGGTCACTGAATCATGTACTAGATTTGCATAGTTAACTAGTGTTTTTGATTCTATCTTCATTTGATCTGGCAGCTTATCCACTGTGGGTGTATTGCCTCAAAATATTTGTACGAGTGCATGGATTATGGAGGTGTTGCATGTATAAACTGTGCAAGCCAATTGGATGGTCATTCGATCAGACCAATACAGGTATCCTTATTTATTAGTAATTTTTTATTTTTTATATTTGGTGAGACAGAAAGGGACATGCACAGTGGAATCTGATCAAACTAAAAAATAATCCGAATATGTACCGTTGAGAAGCGGTGGGTTAGAGGCATTGGCATGCACACGTAGTTGTGATTTGTGAAGTGCACCAGAACCTTACTATCAAGTCTTCTGTCTCTCGCCTTCCAATTCTTGACCAATGAGACTAACTCATCATTCTTTATATGTAGCAGCACCAAATTCATTTTCATCATTGTACCTTTGTGAATCTGAATTAGTCATCATATCAGGTATTACTTGGATAATTAATGCTTAGCTGTAACTTGGACAAGTAGTAACTTCCTTATTCTTATCTGGTTGTTCATTAGATTTCATGAGTAATTTTACATTACATGTTCTCTGCTAGTGAATTAGGAAGGCGTTGCTTCAATTTACCCCTATAATGTTGCTATCTCTATATACAGTAAAGATAGTTGTAGGTCGCTGCATTTGTTCACGAACTTTGTTTAGGCCACAAGTCTGTGTTACATATACAACTAATTTGGTGCTTGTCTGAGACATCAGCCACATCACTGGAGTTTCATGCTTTGACGTGTAGATTATATGTTTTAGTAAGTAGAGTTTCATATTTCATCGGATTATATTAGGTTAACCGTTGATAGGTATATCTCTGCTTCATTTTAGAGAAATAATGGAAGTCATGTCTGGGAGCGAAATTTTAGAAGACAATGTGATGACCAGAAGCTTGAGATTGTACATCTGTTAGCAAATCTATATTTGGGAAAACTATCTTCAATGGTAGATGAAGTTTGCGAAAACACCCACCTAAAATTCTCAGTCAATTCATTCTACGCCTTGCTGGTAAACAGCTGAGGGTAATCAATTTCCCCATATGGACGACAAATGCCCCTGCCAAAGAGGCATTTATTTCACTGTGAAGTGGCACTTGAAATGTGGAGTATGTGTCTCTCTTTTGTTTAGATTGGAATGGACAATGCCAAAGACAATAATTGATTGTTAAATTGCATGGCAAGGTATTATGTATAGGATGGACACTATGGAAACCAAAGAAATTGAAGATGTTTTAAGGGGGTGAATGCCTGAACTTGAAAATGTGAATGGCTTAGAAGATTTTACAGCTTCTCTGTGCTCTCTAGAAATGTAATATTGTAAGCATCTTGGTGAAATTTATTTTCTTAATAAAATAAACGCACTTATTAAAAAAAAGGAGAAACATTGGAAGTATTGTTCTCCAACATTATTTATTGCAATAACTCAATGTATGAGGATGTGTGAACACAAAATGTACTGGTAACCTCACGTTTAGGGAGAATGAACCTTAAAAGAGCTTGAAGTCCTTGAGCTTTCCAGAAGGATTTTCTTTAGAGGAGTTATGATTCATTGCATGTTTAGTGCTCTATTTGTTTTAATTTATCGCGTTTAACTAGTTTAGGGATTAAGAAAAGAAAAATTGGTCCTGAAAAAAAGGAATTAAGAAAGAAAAATATATTCGAGTTATTAGGGCAACAACAACAACAACAAAAAATCCAGTATAATCCCACAAGTGGGGTCTGGGAGGGTAGTGTATACGCAAACCTTACCTCTACCTAGAAGGTAGAAAGGTTGTTTTCGATAGGTCGTCGGCTCAAGGCAAGATGAAAAATTCGAGTTATTAGGGCATGTTAAATAATAACTAAAAAATGCGTAAAATGAAGTAATTCGTCAAAAATACTCCTTCATCCCAATAGAAATACCTACTTTGACTTGTGTGGATTCTGATATAAGATGTTTAAGATTATTATACCAAGGTTATTAAAGAAGTGTTTATAATAATAATTTGGAACATAAAAAAAAATTGAGTAATGATTACTAAGATGTAAGTTTTCATTCCTTTTGTTCAATTTAGGTGACACCATGTAGCTGAACATGCGGCCCTTCCCCGGACCCCGCACGTTGCGGGAGCCTAGTGCACCGAGTTGTCCTACATGTAGCTGAACATGTAGTTTAAGATATCATTTGACTTTTCTATTATATAAATTAGTAGGTTAGAAAGAACAAGATTAGAAGAGAAACTTCCTCATCTAATAAGTTTGATTGGTGAATAGATTTGAATTCTAAAAACTAGTGAGTCTGTAAACTACATATTATTAGTAGAATGATGTGAAATATTTGGGACGCCACAAAATGGACATAATGTCATAGAATTTGGAATATAGGGATTACTAGATAATTTATTAGAGGAAGAATAATGATCATTCTTGGAAGACACCATACCTTTTGGAATGGATCACGGATTAAATTGGTCATTGTTGTTGGTGTTAAGGTAAATCACATTAAAGAATGGTTATAAAATCTAGAATTGGTCATATACATTTTAAATTTTTGAAAGATGAAAAATAATTTCACTGAAGGAAATGGTCAAGTAAGTTGTAAATAGAAAGTTAAGTGGGTCAAAATATTTGTAAAATTCTATATAAGAAGTATATATGTACTTTTATTTATTTATTTTTATTTCTCCAACCAATCAATCAACATATATTTTTATTTTTGCATGTCATTAACATTTAGTGTTCATATGCACATATTAACTTGTCAAATTTGATGTTTGCTCCTTCTTGGCATGCTTACATGATATTTTCATAATTTTAGTTTTCATGTACTTAGAAAATTTATTTATACGAGGCTCAGACATGATGGCACGCTTATAGTTATATTAGGTTCGATGCATGCTATGAAAATTTTCAGTCTTTTCAGTCTGTATAGAGATATATATGTAGTAAGAGGTAGAGAATCTCAAACTATTGAATATTGGAATAGTACTTTCAAATGCATCGAAATAGAGTGAAATAGTTAGTGAGGATCCATAGAGCGATCCCAACTAGTTGGAGATTGAAGCGTAGTAGTAATAGTTGTTGATGTTGATTTTAAATATGTGTGGAAGTATACAGGGCCAAAATTATCTGTCTCCAATAATGGAAGAAGAGTGAGGTCAAATGCAGTTTGGTTCCATGCTGAAATAGCCGTCAATGGTGAAATGCTGACTAGAACTGTAGTGTATTACTTTCAAACCGTCACGTTTAATACTGCTAGTAATGCTGCTTTTGCACTGTTTGCAAGCATGCGATAATTTGATTTCGAGCTTTGTTAGAATTGCCTAATCTTGTGTTTGTGCTGTGTCTATGCCAACACAGACACACCAGAGATTATTTATCCACCTTCCCCCCC
>ML299338.1:59853-81765 GCA_005239495.1 Nicotiana undulata
TATGATTGAGGATGATGGTGGCGTGATGGTGGTGGTGGAGGTGGTGGTGGTGGTGAGAGTGGTGGTGGTGGTAGTTGATAAT
Organism: Nicotiana undulata; assembly: GCA_005239495.1. Lineage (NCBI taxonomy): Eukaryota > Viridiplantae > Streptophyta > Magnoliopsida > Solanales > Solanaceae > Nicotiana > Nicotiana undulata. Next base: position 59,936 of record ML299338.1, read on the forward strand.
GGTAGGCGGTGGCAGCAGATAATAATGAATATGTGATAGCATCTTAATGAAATTAAGTCTCTGTTCATACAGACCTATTCAGACCTATTAAGTGGTTGTGAAGTAAAAAAACAAACACACTTAATTATTAAGATCTGAATGATCAAGATTCAGACTTTAAAAACAAACGCACTTAATGTCTCAGATCTGAACGATTAAGATTCAGACCTCCATTAAGTGCAAACAGATGAGGCCTTAGTCACTAGTCTAGCAAAGCTTTGAAAATAACCAAGACCATCTTGCAATAAAGACTTCGGTTTAAATCGCCCATATACATTCAATAGCCTACTGGAGAGCATTGGTGCATTAAAACGTGACCATCAGAACCATTTGACCAGTTATTTTTAAGCGGGTGGAGGCAGGAAAATTTTTCAATGTACATACCTCAGATGTATGGGCAGCATTCTTTCGGTTCATTAGGTCTGGCTTGGATGCAGCACTAGGATCACAATTACGCTGTGCCTCACAATTCTCTCTATTAGCTCGATCCATTCTGCTACTGGCAACCACTGGATGAGGGGCTCTGTCACAGTTATTTTCGGCAGGCTGATGACCCATATGACCCCTCACCAAAGAAGAGAGAGTCTCAGCAAACTGTAGTGCATCAGGTAGAGGATCCTTCACCATAGCACGCAGCTCCATCGAACTCAATTTAAGTGCTTCCTGTGCTTTCTCGATTTCAGGCATAGGCAGGAAGCCGTCCTGTCCACCAGATGCATCAAGTCCCAACTCAATAGAGTCACTGATCCTAACACCTCCACATGTCCCGGCCGATGCTCCTCTGGTGCGTCTGAAAGCAACATGCTTCTGCCTGGGCAATGCGTTTCCTTTGCGCACTTCTGCAAGCACAAAAAACAATCATCTCAACATGAAACCCATAAAACGATACGAGTTCAACAAATAATATATCAAAAAAGAAATCTTTATCGCTTAATAACGACAAAATTGCTATGGGTCCAACAAGGAAATGTCAAAAGGTAATCTTTTATCTCTTATCAACGGATACCCATATATACCAGAAAAAGCAAAAAGTTCAGCCTTTAACACCAACATCCAGAATTGGTCATATATTCACTTACATAAACCAATAATCAGATCATAGGTACTTATAGAAAGTATTCATACAAATACATGTCTCAAGTTACATCATATCATAGAGTTTAACAACACATTCACACAGATTTAACATCTTCACACACATTTTGCAGATGTAATGTTACATATAACAACTCTACCTCTGACATTATTCCTGCAAGTCCCTTGTTCGTTCACCCGTCCGAAAAATGCCCTCACCGTATCATCACTCCTGTAAGTCTCCGCCACAACATCAAGAAAAGGAGGCCCAATTCTCTCTTTCGCTTCTCTAACGAAAACCTTAACCGCCTCAACAGGAAATATGCATTTACTTCTCCTTATCACATTGTCACAACACTTATCTTCCCATAACGCTGCTTCTATTTCATCCCTCCAATCCAATAACTCTTCACATACGAACCCTACATTCTCCATTTTTTCCATTAAATTAATTCTCTTTTTCCATATCCTCTTTACTGCTTCAAAATACTTTCCTTTATCACTTTCCGCCCCTTTTTCATTCAAATATTTCACCGTACATACCACTGCTACCGCACAATACGCGGATTTCAGTTCCTTTAATGTTTCAATTCCTTCTTGATGATCTAGTTCCTCGAATAGTTCGAGAAGTTCGAGGATTTTCTCAGTAACTAAACCGTTAGAAATCTCGGATTCAAGTTTTCTGAGGATTAGGGCTTTTTTGAGGTTCAAATTATCGTTTGGAAGTGGAAGAGTGTGAATTAGAGCGTTGAGTATTCTGTCGTCGAGCGGTTGCCGGAGGATGAATTCGAGAATCCAACGGGATATATCAACATCCATTTGTTAAGCGTGAAAATAGCCTAAAGAACCCTAATTGAATTTCGAATGACTATTCTTGGGTGTGTTGAGAAAGAGATTTTGTCGGGTCGGGTCGGGTCGGATACTTCTCAGTTCTGTACTTCTATTGTCTTTCTTCCCGGTTTCATAAAAGCTCCGGCCAAAATACTCCGGCGAGCTCCGATGAAATACACTAAGTAATTGGAAATGATCTTACTCTTGTTAAATGGTGTATGAGTATCAAATGATAAAAAATTTCATTCATTTGAGGAGTAATAATTAAGTATATTTCCTTTGTTTAAAATAATGGTGACTTCCCAAGTGCGATATCAAATCCTTCACTTAGAATTTTGTGCCAATTCAAAATCGATTTTTTAATCATTTTAAATAAACTTTTATACTAGATAACTAGTATTTGCGCGTTGCGCAAAAAATATTAAATATTAAAAAATAATATTTTAAAAAATTGATAGATGCAGAGGGATATGCAAATGCTATTATTTATCAATAAATAAATGCATTAAATATACTAACATTCTGAGGAAACAAAGTTTATCCATTCTCAAGATAGACAGCAAAAGCACCTTACACAATACAAAATTGCATGTGTTGTCTCATTATTACTATATTTAACTATTCATTAGAAAATTGTTACCTATACACACCTAAATCTTTATTGTCAAGACAATCACTATGGGTGTTCATAAAGATTCAAAAATTCGAATCAAATCGACCAAAAAATTTAATACCTTTTAGGTTTGATTTGGTTTTGGTTTTAAAGCTTAAAAGTTGATCAAATTTGATTTGATTTTAGTTTTAATAAAAAATTAATCGAAAAACCGAACCAGACCGATGGTAGAAGTAGCTATTTATATTAATTATTACACACACATATATATATATATATATATATAAAGTTTCTAAAATGTTATGGTACATATTAGTCGTTTGTATTTTAAGTTTAGTTCTTTGCTATTATTACATTAATCTAATTCTTTACTTTTACATTCTAGTTTGATTGGTAGTTTGCTTTTGCTAAGTACAAGAATTATTTCATGTTAAAAGTAATTGATTTTTAATTGAGAACTTAAATTATTCATCACTATTTGATTCAGTTATCATCAATATACCATGGTAAATAATAGATTTCTCAAAGAGCAATTGGTTTGATAGTGTTACGTTGAAAATGTAGTCGCCGGAATGCGTGTTTAGCAGTATATGTCTCATATTTAGGAAAAAATCGATAAATAACCGAAAAACCTATAAAAACATACAAAAACCAAATCGCTAAAAACTCAACTTAATTGGTTTACTTGGTTTGATTTGTTTTAAAAGAAAAAACGATTCAAACTGAACCATGAATACCCCTACTAACCACAATCATGCAAAAACACCAAATCTTACTTCAAAAGCTCTAAAAACGCCTTTGATCTAAGTACAAAACTAGCAATAGCAAAATAGTTCAATTAAAGTGAATCAAAATTATTCGATAAATATGAGCCTCATATTTCTCCTTATATTTTAAGCTAGCTTAACATGCTTCAAGTTAAATTGCAAATTCTAGACATGCAACAATTCTTTCTTATTCAAAAATGTACAAATTTATTGACTTAACTCTACTTTGTCTGCTAAAAAAAGTTGACGGTTAAAGACTATATTTCTTTAAGAGAAGAACAACTTCACCCTTAGCTCAACAAACAATTACCTCAACAACTTATTTTATTTTTTTGACAAAGGAATTCGAGTTGCTTTTACTTCACCATGGACTATTTTCATAATGTCATAAATATATATAACAAATAAAGAAAACAAACACATGCTTCTATAAAATAAACATGTCATATTCTGTATGATTGTTCACAATAGCGCGCGACAAAAATATGAGCAAACTAGTCAAATTGTCCGCGCTAAGCATAGTTATGAAAGATACTTACAATGATCGTTTTTATAAATTTAGACAAAATTGAATATGTATCAATGAAATTGAAGAGTAACTATTTTTATTAAAGGTAGAGCTTAGAAGAACTTAATTTTCATCGTTAAATATAATGACTCGACCGGTTGTTTTGAGTCCTAGCGCGTCGTTCGGCAGATTGAGGCCATGAACGGCTTCACTTCAGGTATTATGACTTAGTATGCGTGGTCGGAATCGAAATTCGAGAAGTTCATAGTGGATTTGGAAAGAGAATTCTCATTTCGGAAGCTTAAAGTCGGAAAAGTCTTACTAAATGTTGATTTAATGACCTCAGAATCGGGAATTGAGGATTCCAACAGATTCGTATGATAATTTTGGACTTGGGCGTATGTCCGGGTCGGGTTTTGGATGACCTTGAAGCGTTTGGGTGCCATTGTGGAAGTTGGCATTTTGGAAGCATTTCATAAGTTTGGGTTGAGGTACATTTCAATGTTATTGATGTCCGTTTGGGATTACGAATCTGGAAATAGCTCAGTATGGTGATTCTGGTATTGAGAGCGCGTCCGGGAGTGAATTTGGAGGTCCGTAGGTCATTTTGGGGTCATTTGGAGGTCCGTAGGTCATTTGGTTAAAGTTAAAAATTTGAAGGTTTTTGAGAAGTTTGACCGGAAGTGGACTTTTTGATATCGGGGTCGGATTCCGATTTCGGATGTTGGAGTAGGTCCATAATGTCAAATGTGACTTGTGTGCAAATTTTGAGGTCAATCGGATGTGATTTGATAGGTTTCGGCATCGAATGTAGAAGTTGGAAGTAAAAAGATCATAAATCTTAAATTAGGATGTGATTCATGGTTTTAGCGTTGTTTGATGTGATTTGAAGGCCCAACTAGGTTCGTAATGTGTTTTGAGACATGTTGGTATATTTGGTTAATATTCCGGGGGGCCCAGGTATGTCCCGGATGGTTAACGGATCGATTTTGAAAGTTTGAAGATTTGCTAAAGGGTTTTCTCTTCTGGTGTAATCACACATGCGGAGTGGGAACCGCAGGTGCGAGCCCGCAGAAGCGGCGGAGAAGGCCGCATAAGCGGGCAAGTCCAGGAGGGGCAGGGGTCACAGGCGCGAAGTATTTCCCGCACCTACGGAGCCGCAAAAGCGCACGAGGACCGCAGGAGCGGAAGCGCATATGCGGTATCTGTTGGGCCAAGCTGGAGCCGCACCTGCGATGGGATTTTCGCAAGTCCGGAGCCGCAGGAGCGGCTATTGAACTGTAGGTGCGAAATCAGGCTGGGCAGTGTGTTTCTTTAAAATGAAGGTTTGGCTCATTTCCACCTCATTTCCTCCACGGGAGCCGGTCTTGGAGCGATTTTGGAGCTCCATCTATGCTAATGTAAGTGATTCCCTCCTATTGCGAGTTAAATACTTAGATTATATACAAACTTAGACATGAAAATTTGTAAAAATTCCGGATTTTAAGAGGAAATCCTAGAATTCACAATTTTGGATTTTGAAACACAAATTCGGGTATGGAATTAAGAACAAATTATATATTTGAGTTAGTAATGTTATGGGTAAAGTTTATCTTCGAAATTTTTTGGAATCCGGCACGTGGGCCCGAGGGAGATTTTATCGACTTTTCAAGAGGAGTTAGGAATTGATATAAGTTGGATTATATTAAGTATTAATGTATATTATGGATTTGCACGTTTATTGGCTAGTTTTGGAGCGTTAAGCATCAGTTTGAGTATTGGAAGGGCTTAGGAGCCGGTGATGGAACTTCGAAGCAATGTAAGTCTCCCTTCTAACATTGTAAGAAGGAATTGATCCCATAAGTGAAATAATTCAATATGTGCTTCTATTTGGAGGGGTTATGTACGCACGAGGTGACGAGGGTCCGTGTGTAGCTACTGTTATGCTTAAGTTCGGATAATCTAGGACCCAAATCATATTATACTTGCTATGTTTGTAACCTTCTTTGTTAATTATATTGCCTAAATCACAATGACCTTGATAAAGGAATATTTAAAAGGTTAAAATTTCATTTTCTTGATCGTTAACGAGAATTGGCATTCCCTTGAATAGTTGCCCTAAATAAATTCTTGATTTGGTTGTTTGAATGTGTTTATCTTTTGTGGAGCACGCCGAACGCCTTAATAGATTAAATAGATGTATCTATGGTTCGCGCCGTTTGACTCTCGACAGTGCATAGTTTATATTATTATGTTGGCGCGGGGCGTCCGACCTCGGCATTGTTTGCGCATGATAAATCTTTGAAATTCATAATATTTGCTATTGCTTCATTGGCTTGAGATATAAATTGTTAAAAGGCGAAACTAGAGATGGAGATTTCCTAAATAACAAAAAGAATGTTTACTTACATATTGATTATTGAGCCTCCCGCTGTTTTATATAATTCATGTTTAATTAAACTATTAGTATTATATTGTTAGCCACAATGAGTGTTGGAGTCGACCCTTCATCACTATTTTTTCGAGATTAGACGAGATACTTACTGAGAATGCGTTGATTTACGTACTCATACTATACTTATTTCACGTTTTCAAGTTGGTATTTATTAAAAAGTTTTCTCTAGTTCTTTTTAGTTTTTGTTATTTCTTAAAAAGGAAAACTACTTTATGAAATTGTGGTGAGGGTGTTTTCCTAATAATGTTTCAACAAACTTTTTCCACTTATACTATACTCATTAATCTTCGAGGGGAAACAAAAATTATGAGCCCGTTTGGATTGACAGTTAAATGTTTGGATAAATGTGCTAAAGCTTAAAAAAGTTGTTGAAGTGTTCGGCAAACAAGTGATAGTAAACACTTTTTCTTATTAAAAAGATAAAAATATACTTAAAGCTGTTAACATTATAAAGGACCTGATTACTATAATATATTTAATTATGAATTAATGTAAATAAAAAATAATGTATATTTTAATTTAATTGATTACTTTAAATAATTTTTATAAATATAATTCTTGAATGCTCATTTTTCACCACTTTCAATCAAGTAAACTTCTACCCACAAATATGAAGCATGACTTATACCCACAAATTCTAAAAACTATCACAAATACCTAACAATACCTTTATCAATAACATTCATTTATTATTACAAGCTATAGTCCTGAATATAAATAAATTTGGTACAAAATTATCATTTTATAATGAACTACATAATACCCACTGAGAAGATAAAGCAACATTGTAACAAAATAATAAATTGTTGGCTCTTTTATAAAATACACTATAGTTCAAAGCAATTTTAAAAAAATATAATAGTAATATTAAACAACAAAAAGACCCCTCAGTCCTCACGTGATCCGCCGGCGAAAAGCTAGCCGGGATTCAGTTAAAAAGTCAAAATTAAATTATTAAACAACAAAAAGCTATAAATATGGTGATGAAATTTCCGCATTCTGTTTCTAATGCTTTTAACGTTCTATCACACACTTAGCGCACATCACTTACCTCCATTTCCGTGATCCGAAGCTTTTCAGGTTCTTCCATTTTCTTCCATTCTTTCTCCATATTACCTGTACGTATAAATATATGAATATTATAATATCCAATTTGCATCTAAGTAGCAGATCTATAATTCACAAAGCGTATTATTGCAATTTGCATCTTCCTGCGGAGGCGAATCGAAAATTTTGAATCATTTGGTGCACTGCTTAATATATATAAATATATTCTTAATTTTTGTTTTAAAAATTCTCTGCATATAAGTATACTGCATTTTTAAAATTTACTCACACACACGTGCATGTTGATCCACCGCATATATGATGGATTCGTGTATGTTTTTTAATGGATTGTTATATATCGTTGAGTAAATCACATTTATATCGGAATTGGACGTTTATTTTCAGCTGAGCTGGTTTTGTATGGATGCACGATTGCGATGAGGTAAGAATTTGGATGTGAAATTGAAAAATGATTTGCATTTAGTTTTTTTTAATAATGATATAAGAGGTGGAAAAATTACATTTGATGTGCAGATTTTGAGGTAGGGATTGGAGAAAAAGCGAAAATGAGCGAAGGGCAGAGGTTTCAGCTGGGGACCATAGGGGCACTGAGTTTGTCGGTGGTGTCTTCTGTGTCCATTGTTATTTGCAATAAGGCGCTTATTAGTACCCTAGGTTTTACATTTGGTTAGTTTCATAACTTCTCTCAAAAGGCATTTCTTTTTTGTGTATTTCTGTGTGTGTGTGTTTTCTTCCATTAGTATAATGACTAATTTTACGAGTCTTGCTTATGTTGTAGAACTTGCTTCGTGAAATTAGGTACTTGCTTTACAATTAACATTTAATTTACCTTGAAAAGATAAATTATTTAATGCATTTAGAGGGGAATGGACATAAAGGATTTCATATAGCCAACAGGAACTATTCAGATTGAGGCATAATTGATTGATTCGTTGATTACTTTAACATGGTGAACTACAAGAGCTTGTGGGGGAAAAGATTTCTAAGATTGTTGTTGTTTGGGCGAATGCCATTCAGTAAACCTCAATATTTTACGCCAAAAAAATGGGTTCGACTGTTTGTAATTAGCCGGGAGCAGAAACAGCTAAAATATTTTGGCTTGGTTATTTCTCCTGTTTATGTTCTTCTTTACATACACCTTCAGTTATTTTGCAATTATTTCCTCTGTTCCTCTAATGTATAACAACTTAATTTGACAGTTGATCAACTTGGCTTATGTCATACTAGTAGGAGGAGAGAGCATAAAATCAGGTCCAAGTGTATGCATAGTAGTTTAACAAAAAGTATAACATAATGCAAATCACTCTTGTGTATTTACATCTAAAATATGTTAAACACCTCTTAGACATCCCAGAAACAATTTATTAGGCCGTCAGTTGGCACTTCCATTTTGGTTCTTGAAAAACCTAATAAAAGAAAGTGTCAATTTTATTTTGTTCAGCTTTCAGTTCTAACTTTTTATGTTACTTTCTCAGCTACGACTTTGACAAGTTGGCATCTTCTAGTTACATTTTGTTCTCTCCATGTGGCTATATGGATGAGATTGTTTGAGCACAAGCCTTTTGATCCGAAAGCTGTTATGGGCTTCGGAATACTGAATGGGTCCTCCATTGGACTTCTTAATCTAAGCCTGGGGTTTAATTCTGTCGGTTTTTATCAGGTTCATTCTTTTTCCTTTCTGCCATTAATGACTATCTGGCAAAAAAAATTTAAACCTGTATGCCTTTACTAGTGATATATCAGGTTAAGATCTTTTTCTTCTTGTTTTTAACTCTATTTTCTTTTAAGTTTTCCTTTACTCATTTCTTGTCCCCTTATTTCTGTACCTATGTTTCATGGTATAACAATGTGTCCGCTGGGATAATTAGTTTGATATAGTTAAGTGTTTATAAGATCTAGAAGCTGCACGACATGATTTTACAACTGGAAATAGCTTGTTCCTCTTTGACCTTAAGTTACTCACGATGAAGATGTGCTACCAAAATCTTATCATGAAATGTTTAATGGTCATTACGACATTAACAATCAACATAGCTAGCTGAATTCTAAGGTCTCTTCCATTTTCATTTTTTGGAAAGGGCAGCAAGCTTCTTCCTTTTTGTGGTTAGACACGAATTTACTTGATGTGATGTGATCCTCTTGTTTCCAGTTTCTCTCAAGCTCTCATAATAGCTTAATTCTATTTTGTCTCTGCAGAGGAGATCTTTAGCTTCTGGTTAATTTCAAAACTTAAATGCAGTTATTTGTTCTGATCTTTTTACTGCTTCTGCATTATAGATGACAAAATTAGCAATCATCCCCTGTACAGTTCTTTTGGAGACTCTTTTCTACAGGAAAAAGTTCAGGTAAAATTTACTAAATGTTGACTTACTCAATTTTCTTTACTATTTCTGGAAAGTTCTTCAAAAGTGAGTCTATGTTTACACTAGGTAGATGGAGTATCACAGTACATTACCTTCACAGCCATTGTTATTTCTCTTTTGGAGCATTTTTCTCGTCCAAATAGTGTTCTATTCTCGTTTTGTTAAGCTTGGAACATTACATTGAGGAAGCTTTTTCACCACCATGTGTTTGGCTCAATCCAGAATTAATTTCTTTGAATAATTAGAATTTGAGCCTGAATCTTGCCCTTATCCGTTAAGTTGAATATCAGAGGCATAACATTAGTCACATATACATTCATTTCTCTTGATTTGATAAAGATCAACTTAGACAAAAACTATGGAAAAAGAAAGGTGTTTAAGACAACTATCTGCATCAAAATCTATATAAAAGGGCAAGTAGTGTCTAGAGGAAAATACTCAGGCACCTTTGATTGAGTATTCGCCCCTTGCATGTCTATTTTATTTTTGTAGATCATGAAGGTGTTTTTCTTTGCTTTCCAATAGGGGCGATCAAGTGCATTATGCAGGCTTAAAGTAATTCAAACATTGGCTAGCTTTTGGACCCAAAAAAAGTTGGTTAGCTTCTATCAGGGAATGCTAGCAAAAGCGCTTTCATCATCATTCATCTTAGCTAATCGATTTTTGTGTTAGAAATTCTACTACTTTAAGATTATGACTGAAAGTCTACTGGTACTAGGCGAAGATCTTAAGTGCCATTAACAAGGTTAAAGGTAAAGCAGAAGATTAAGTTCTTGACAAATTGTGCTTTTGAAATGCATATATGCCTGTGAAATGCTGTTAATCATTAAGATTGTTAGAGTCAACCATCTCAATTTTTTTTAGGGTCCTACACAATTCAGAGATCTATTTGGAACATTCTCGGGTCAATTTCATTAGTTTTCCTGTTAGGTTTTACCACTCTCAAGATTGATTCTCCTATTTTTATGTGATGTTCAGAAGCATCCTTGTCAACATGAATGGAATTATTTTCAAGGAAATTCTTTCTTGTTTGATTCAAATATTGACGATTATTTAAGCATGAGTTAGATGCAATATTGAGGTTGCAAGTGACTGGTAAATTATCATATAAAAATAATAGTCATGGGGCAGTAAGTCATGGAACTATTTGAAAAGGTGAGAGGAGATAATGGGTGATTTTTACTCTAAGTATCAGTGTGCACAACTAGAGCTTGTTTTTCGCTCCAATATTATTATTATTATTATTACTAGTATTATTTTGATAACTGAGAAACCCTGAGGGTCAGTGGCGCACAGTTCGAAACTCATGGATAATGAGCCCACCGCTCTAACCTTCTCCACTTAAATACCATGCTTTTGCCTATGAGAGAGTCCAATTCATGACATGCGCCTAATCCACACGTCACACACTGCACTCTTACTGCTAGACCAAAGCCCTGGAAACTATTTTGGCTCCGCTATTGTGATCTAATTAACCTCTATGTATCTGTTGGTCCTCAGTGATGTTAGTGCTCTATGAAGTGATACTTTTAGCTCTACAAGTTCTGCTTTCATCTGCTGTTTCGCTTTATGCATTTATGAAATTACTCTTTTAGTTGTACATATTTACTAACAAGTTTATTTTTCTCTCAACTATGATTTACAGTAGGAATATCCAGCTTGCACTTACCGTTCTTCTCTTTGGGGTTGGAATTGCTACAGTAACTGATTTGCAGCTCAATCTCTTGGGTTCTGTTTTATCTATGTTTGCAATTGTCACCACTTGTATTGCACAGATTGTATCCTTTGCTGTATTGTCAATCAATTCTTTCTGTTCTTTGCCTCAGTGGCTCCATGCCACCATCCACTTCAAAGATTCTCAGTTTAGCAACCTTATTTGTGGCAAATATTTAAAAAAAATTTGGAAGTTATTTATATGTATTAGCAAATGCTGTAGGACCTATAATTTACGACGATTGTATCATATCTTCTCTTGCTTGGATAACTTAACCCATCTTCTCAGATGACGAATACCATCCAGAAGAAGTTCAAGGTTTCTTCAACCCAGCTCCTGTATCAGTCTTGTCCTTATCAATCACTTACTTTGTTTATAGTAGGACCATTTTTGGATGGGCTTTTGACAAATCAGAATGTGTTTGCTTTCAACTACACACCAAAAGTTCTAGTAAGTTGGATTTTTTTTTTCAATTGTAAGTTAGATATTAGCATTATTCATTAACTTCAACGTGTTGATGGCAGGCCTTTATTGTTCTCTCCTGCCTTATATCTGTGTCCGTGAATTTCAGTACTTTTTTGGTAATTGGCAAGACTTCTCCAGTCACCTATCAGGTCCTTGGACATTTAAAAACATGTCTTGTTTTGGCATTTGGGTATGTTCTTCTTCGTGACCCCTTCAGCTGGCGAAACATTCTGGGCATCGTCATTGCTATGCTTGGAATGATACTCTATTCATATTGTTGCACCATTGAGAGCCAGCAAAAGTCCATAGAGGCTGCATCCCATCTCTCTCAGGTATTATTACACCTTTGTTTTTTAGTATTCTACATTATGTCGTGTCTTTCCGGAACATAGACAGACAAAAAGGTACTCCTATTTTTCATACTATGGGCCAATGATTTGCAAGATTGCCAGTAATGGAGGCCGGTAGGCCCAATATTACCTCCTCTCATTTCACCTGATTACACTACTGCTAAATCTGCAATATGCTTACAAATGGATCAGTTAGTGGCACGGCTCCCTTTACTACCTCCTATTGTGTTACCTCATTGCACTACTACTACTACTACTACTGCATTTGTGTTATGATTTGCTAACAGAACTGTTTAGTTAGTTGCACCCCCATAGGAAGGGCAGATCTAGAAGAAAGTTAATATGTAAACCTTATGCTCCGTTCACTTTAAATCACTGATCTTCTGGGAACTTGTATTTTATTAAGTATTAAATTTTCCTCTATGTTAGACACATAGATGTACTAATCCTATGTGCTGTTTCTGTGGTTGAAGGTCAAGGAAAGTGAATCTGATCCTCTAATAAATGTTGAAAAAGGCACCGGCAGTTTAGCAGATAGTGTTGTTGCAAAGGCTCCTGGCTGGAATTCTAGCAAGGATCAGCATGTATAAAATTTCTGACGGTTTGCTATTGACTAGCGGTTGATCAGAGTATAGATAGAAGTTTTCAGCGATGAAGATGTCGCTGCGAAGTTTCCCATACGTCGCAGAATGTGTTACAACTTACAGCATTTAAAAAGAATATAGCTTTCTAATTTGCAGTTGGTAGATTTGAAGGACAGGATAGCTGTCCTAACGTAGCAGTTTCATCTTGTACGAGTTAGACATATATATAGCATACAGTTTTTCCTAGTTAAGTAGTATTATATTCTTCAGAAACTCTCAGATAAGTTTCTCTCGGATTAGTTTGTTCTTATATGGACAATGAAGATGTTGCAATCCGATTTCAATTCATAAAGGGTAATAAAATTTTGATTGACTTCTAAAATAGCAGCTTTGCCATTCTTTTCTAGACGAAGTAATATGGGTTTGTAACTTTGTATGGAGGACGGTCCGATCAAAACTAGAACTACTCCCAAGGGCGACGAAAAATTGCAAAAAAGTGGAAAAACGATTGCACCAGCCGGGAATCGAACCCGGGTCTGTACCGTGGCAGGGTACTATTCTACCACTAGACCACTGGTGCTTATGACTTGTAACTGGTTCTAAAATATTTTTCTGAAGTTAGTATAATTTCATATGGCAAAACAATATGAGGTGTGAGAGGCTGGTTGTGGCAGGGCTGAGAGGCGGGTAGAAGAAGGCCGAAGAAGTATTGAGAAGAGGTGATTAGGCACGACATGACGCTATTTCAGCTCACGGAGGACATGGTCCAGGATAGAAGGGTGTGGAGATCGAAGATTAGGGTAGTTGGCTAGTAGGTAGTCGAGAATTCTTCATTCTTTTTTAGTAGTATTAATAGCTCCCTTGTTTTTTTCCGATCGCTCTGTGTATCGTATGTTCCAGTTTATTATCGTTTGATGTTATTTTCTGTTACTAGTTTCGTTGTTGTTATTGTCGTTACTATAGTTGTCTTTCTCCCCTTTTCCTTATCGTCCTTTGTCCCCCTATTCTTTCTTTCTTTCTTCTACCTCTTCTTTCTTTCTCTCTTATCACCTTTTCTTGAGCCGGGAGTCTATTGGAAACAACCTATCTATCTCGCTAGGTAGGGGTAAGGTCTGCGTATACACTACCCTCTCCAGACCCCACTTGTGAGATTAAACTGGTTATGTTGTTGTTGTTGTACTCATTCTGTTCAAACTATTTTCTTATTCATCAATTTTAAAAATAATGACATATTTTTTATTTGAAAACAATTAATTTTATAGTTTCTATTTTATCTAATGAGAAACTTTTATAGTTTTATAAATATTATAGTATATTTAAGATCACAAATTGTAAAACTATTACAATAATACGTATATGAAGAAGCACAAGTTTCCAAAAATATTTTTTTCTCTTAAATTTCGTATCAATTCAAACTCTGTCGCATAATCTTGAGGTAATATACTACTATCAGTAACATTAAAGAAACTTTAAGGGGTAGAATGATCAGCCGCGAAAATTAGGGGTACCCAATAGGCCAATATTACCATCGATTTACATTGCTCCCATTCTCTGGAAAAAAAAAACGAAAACCCTAGGTTCTGTAAGCAGCCGTCGAGTTCCAGCCAGCTCCGAAAATGGTGAGAGAAAGTTTAACTTTTCTACAATGTCAGCTAATCCTCAGCAAACTATCCCTCCCTAAGCTTTTTATTTGTCAAATTTGCAGACGTTCAAGAGAAGGAACGGAGGTCGCAACAAGCATGGACGTGGCCACGTCAAATTCGTGCGTTGCTCCAACTGCGGCAAATGCTGCCCTAAGGTACCACTTTAGATACTGAGATAAGCATACGATGATTTTGGATCATTAAAAGATGCTAAATATTGCTGATGCGTTTTGATTTTAGGTGCATTATATGATTTTATTTGCTTTCCGAGATTTTTGTTATCTGTTGAGCTTTTATACCTAGAGTTGTGAGCCTTTAGTTTAAGATAATGAACAAATTGCCCTGTGAGATGAATGATTTGTACTTGAATGAACCCTGTAGCTCTTGTTCAGACCCTGTATATGTATTAAGAAATTCACTTAAGTATTTATAAATATTTGAATGTGAACAAAGTTATTATTATTGTATATTAACTCGGGGTCACGGGAGGAACTCATAAACTTCAAATCCTGGATCCGCCTTTGTAATATAACTAACCTCATCTAGTTTGAGGTGTAGTTTGTTGATTGACACGCAGAGTTGTAGATGCCCGCTGGTTAGTGCTTGTCACCTTGTTGATCGGGTTTGATGAAAGTGGTGTGCATGTTCAGTAGTAGTTCGGGAACCTTATCAGTTTGATGATTTATGTTATTTAGTATAAGTTCATATAGTGGAAGTCTGTTCTCTGAGTTATAGCTGAGATCTAGGGTAGAGTGTCTCTGTTTTGTATCTTATGACCAACATGGTGACAAGAGAGGTGTGTGGCTTAACTTTCTTTTGGCATTGTTATCATGCTATGATGTTGATATAAGACAAGTTTTTTAACAAGAGTTTGCTACTGAATTTGATGTTTATTACTCCTATTATGACAGGACAAAGCCATCAAGAGGTTTCTTGTGAGGAATATCGTTGAGCAAGCAGCTGTTAGGGATGTGCAGGAAGCTTGTGCTTTTGAAAGTGAGCCTCTTTTTTTTTTCCTATGAATATGTCGTGGAAGAGCCTATAGAGTGCGGTCTTTCTTTGTTTCTTAGTGATCCTCGTGGAGCACTAGTTTATGCTCATACAGCAGCTAACATGAAATATGTCTTCTGCAGCGTACACTCTGCCTAAGCTGTATCTGAAGATGCAATATTGTGTATCATGTGCTATCCACTCAAAGGTGGTTAGGGTCCGCTCTCGAACTGATAGGAGAGTCCGTGAGCCTCCACAGCGATTCAGGCGCCCAAGGGTATTCTAATTTCAATGCTTTGTGCAACATATGTTATGAGCTTTAGTGAACCAATCTTGGTCTTTTGCTTAACTAGAGCTTCGTTGTGGTTATTTCAGGATGATGCTCCAAAGCCTGGTCAAGCTCCACGGGTTCCTGGAGCTGCTCCTACTGCAGCTCGTACTTGAGTGCCTGGTGTTATGATCATGTTGTTTGACGTGGATTCTAGATAATGTGAAAGTTACTATAAAATTTTGTTATATATGGTGGTTTTGAGTACTTTTTTTTGGGTTCAGTTTAATGGACCAAGTACTATTTTATGGCATGAGATTCTGGCCGGAGAATAGAGAGATTTAAGTTCTATGAATTTAAGCATTTACTGTTTGCTTTGAGATATCACATCTGCCTGATTTGTCAAATAATCAGTTATCTTTTTTCTAAATCTGAATACCAAATACAGACCTTGTTGGAAGCAATGCCGCTGATGTAAGACTGATCAAACAGACAGCCCTTACATATTAAATTTTATGAGTCATTTTTCTACTGAGAATGTCGGAATACCTGGTCATTGTTTCTAAATCGAGATGAATTAGCCAGTGATTGCAAGTTCAACTTTCTTCATCACTGTGGTTGGAAGAAATAGAGCGATTTGAAGGCAAATACGATCAACAACAACAATGAAAGACCAACTCCGGGAACCCCCACTTCCTATTCCACCTCAACCTCTTGATCCAATTTCTACCACCTCACTATCATCCCATATCTTCACCATGAATATGGAAACCGAAGATCTTTTCTCACCGGTGGTTTCGCCCAATGATATACCTCTTTCAAATAACAATCATCAACCTCCTAATATAGACAAGGAACCACCGGATATTGGTAAAATACAGCTTGAGGATACACGCGCAGTCGGCATCCTCAAACCTTCCTACAAGCATTAACTAGCAATGATCAAATAACTTGTTCTAATGGATCTGATCATGTGGAATTAAACATTAACCTGGAAGATGAAAGCTTAAATGACGGGCAAGATGAAGAAATCTTTATCCCCATCACAACAGAGGACAAATGTCGACTGTACACACCTTGGCCAAACTCCATCATAGTCAAGGTGTTTGGGAGGAAGATTACGCATCAAATTTTACAAGCAAAGTTGATTGCTTTATGGAATCCTACGGAAAAATTGGTGCTAACAGATTTAGGTTCAGGATTTTTCTTAATAAAATTCCAAAGGGAAGAAAATTTGCTCAAGGCATTACATGGAGGACCATGGTTTGTCTTAAATCATTTCTTGTCCGTTCGGCGATGGGAGCCGAAGTTTATTGCTTCAGCAACACAGTTAACATGCTCTGCAATATGGGTGCGACTGCCTGAGCTACCAACATAGTTTTATGATGAACAAATTTTAAATCGAATTGGTTCTAAACTTGGTAGATTACTTAAAGTTGATGCCTGCACTTCCACAACTGCACGGGGAAGATATGCTCGCATCTGTATTGAGGTAGCTTTAGAGAAATCCCTTAAAACACATATACTACTAGGTCATCATCGCCAGGATTTATTATACGAAGGGCTTAATATCCTATGCAAGCACTATGGCCGCTTTGGCCATGCAACTGAGGTATGCACACAAGTTCATACACCACACTCTGTGCAAGGAGCTTCAACCAACACGTCTACTACAAACACAAACGCTGAGATATCTACATCCACTTGGAAGACAATCCAGTTTTCGAAGCATGCTGGTAGAGGAAGATCCACGAAACAGGCAGGGATCCCTAGGGCGGCTGAGGAGGCGGCAGAAGAATCCAAAGGGGCCCAAGGTAAGGCTTCTAACTCTACTGGACCTCTACAGGCCCACAACTTGTCCGGCAATCCCCACATAGCTCGTGCAAATTACCCTTCCCCTACTAACAAGTTTGAATTATTAATGGACTTAGACATAGGCCCAACACACAACAACAACAAGACCCAAGTACTGAGCCCAAAAACAACAAAAGAGACAAAGGGTAATGTTTTACCATATCTGCATAGAAATAAGAATGTTACTGTGCGTCCACTCCCCCATAAGAATAATCCATTAATTGACAATCTTGACCCATTAAATTCCAGTCAAATTAGAGTCTCTTCTCCTACACTCAAGGCATCACTCCCCAACTTGACACGTCATTCACCCACATCAGACCATGAGATATTACTTCATAACACCCAATCATCTCCCACCATACCCACATCTTCACATGCACAAACTATGCTTAGTGGAGTACACGACAACACTACTTCTCCTAATTTGCATGCCACAGTAGCCTATACTCCCCCTATTCCATCCAAGTCCCTATGCCCCAATAATGATTACCCCCCATGTGATACGCACACTCTCTTGGCTTCAACTGTAAAGACTAATGTTTCCTCCTTAGTTTTGTCCGACCCTACTTCTGCTCTTCCTAACCACACGAACACTTCTACTACCACAAACACACATACAATTTCTCACAACCATGCAACGTCCTTCTCTAACTCCTACTGCCAACACCAACCCCAGTCACCAAATGAACAACAATCAACTCTTTCACCTCCTTCGTTTTCACATGCATGGTCCTCCAATATCCCCAGCAAACACACCACTGGTCTACACATCTCAAATGGAGATGATGGACCTCCCTCTACAGTCTTGGCTAGAGATGGGTCTACAGGGCCATGCACTGGTCTTTACGATGGAAATAAATGGTCAGGAAGTGATCTTGCTAATGCAGAATCCATCACACTTAGCGGAGATAGTAACGGAAGGAATGCGACTGGGTATGGGGATGGTAGCTCAGAATCAGTGGTTCAACAACCAGCAACCTTTCATGTTGGAATACCATACTCCACCTCCCACTCCAGCACCATGGATGCCATCCCTGCAAACTCACCATGCAACTCCTCAATCCTTGACCAACCTTCTGCCTTATTATCCTCCTCACCCCATGGGCCAGGTTTATGCTCCATGGTTTCAGAATCTCACCTCCTTCAACCCCCAGCACCCTACTCGAATTCGGGCATCCCATTGGGGGCTCCAACCCCACCAAACAACCCCTCCTCCCCTCACGCTCCATCTCCTCAAGAACTAGACATGGATACAAGGCACGAGCTTGCTCAAATCCTGGAAGAATTAAGTGAGACCAGGACAGAGTTTCTATGGTTGAGAAGTGTTCATTTCTTCAACCTAAAAGAAAGGTACGAAAAAAAGTTCATTCTCAAATGTCCTCCGGAGTTGATAAGATGCAACCTCAACTTCAAGGTCCATACAAATCGTGCAGCAGGGAAGTATGCAATGGTAGTAATTCCCACTCTCCCTCCTCCACCTACTCCAGTAGTGAATCCAGCTCCGACGACTCACCAGGAGGAGGATCCACTGATCACTAGTTCCTCACCAATCGTCCCCTCGATTAGGATTATGAATATACTTTTCTAGAATTGTAGGGGGTCACACAATCCTGAATTTCGACGTCATTTTAGGTCTCTACTGGATAACCATCGACCTGCACTTGCTGTCCTATTGGAAACGCACATGAATGACCACTCTGGGCTTAGGGATACCTACCAATTTACTAACATGGCGCAGGTACCTGCTAATGGTCTTATTGGGGGGTTAGTTGTGTTTTGGAATGAGGAACATATCAAAGTGGAAGAGCTCAGAATGTCTGAACAAGAAATACATTGTATTGTCCAGGTAAGTCCTTCAAAACCCAAATGGTTGTTCTCTGCAATTTATGCTAGCTCATCTATCTCTCTGCGTTCTAATCTTTGGGATAATATGATGTTCATGCATGATAACTATTGTATGCCCTGGGTGGTTGGGGGTGATTTTAATGAAATACTATTTCTTGGGAAAATTTTTGGTGGGCTTCCCCCTAATACTAACAGGATAGAAAAATTTAGTAGATGTGTTAACTATTGTAATCTAGCTGATTTAGGCTATACGGGCAGTAAGTTCACATAGACTAATAAGCGTAAGCATAAGCATTTGATATTAGAAAGACTAGATAGGTTTTTTGCGACCTATGAATGGATTAAAATGTTTCCGGAAGCTAAGGTTCATCACTTTCCGAGAACATATTCTGATCACTATCCCTTGTTACTCACTTTCGAAAATTATATTCAAATACCTTCGAAAATCTTTCGATTTGAACCTATGTGGGTTAGTCACCCACAATTCCAACAATTGGTCGAACAAATTTGGTCTCATGACCTTAATATAATTCAAACCTCTAATAATTTCCAAGAAGTTGTCACAAATTGGAATAGGGATGTGTTTGGAAATTTATTTGCTCGTAAAAAAAATATTCTAGCCCGTCTTAAAGGACTGCAGTCCTCCCCAAAGTATCCTTATAGTGATTTCCTAAAGAATCTGGAAGTAGATTTGAATTCTGAATTTAATAATATTCTTAGAATGGAAGAGGATTTTTGGAAACTAAAATCTAGGATTACTTGGCTTAATAATGGTGACGCTAATACTCAATTTTTCCATATGTCCACTTTACATCGAAGAAGAAGAAATAGAATTACTTATTTACAGGATAACGAGGGAAATTGGTATTACGACCCTACTGATATTAATAACATCATACAAGAGTTCTACATCCAACTATTCACCACAGGACATACTAAGTCCAAACAAATAACTATCAGTCATCCTCCAAGTCACATTACGAAGGAACTTTTCAACTCTTTAAATATGCCCTTGCTAGATATGGAAATTATAAACGCTCTTAAAAGTTTTCAACCATACAAAGCACCTGGACCCGATGGGCTACACCCCTATTTTTATCAAAAGTACTGGCACATCGTGGGTAACAAGGTTAAGAAGTTTTGTCATGACACCTTCCTGATTAATTCAATCCTTCCAACTGTTAATCAAACTTATATTTGTTTGATTCCTAAAGTAAAAAACCCTCACACTATCCAACATTATAGGCCTATTAGCCTTTGTAACACTAGTTATAAGCTCATTACAAATTTTTAGTTAATCGTCTTAAACCAGCTCTACCTTTCATAATAGGCCCAACCCAAACAAGTTTTCAGCAAGGTAAGCGAGCCTCTTATAATGCTATTATTGTTCAAGAAGCTTTATCATACTTTCAAAAAAGGAAAGGGAAGAAAGGCTATATGTTGTTAAAACTAGACCTAGAAAAAGCTTTTGATCGGTTGGAGTGGTCATTCATAAAATATACCTTAACTTATTTCGGATTTCCATCAAACACAATTTCCTTAATTATGTTTTTTATCACAACTGCTAACACTTCAATTCTTATAAATGGTTCTCGTACGCCTTACTTCACACCTTCAAGGGGTATCAGGTAGGGAGACCCATTATCCCCTTACATCTTTATTTTATGTATGGAAATGTTATCTAGATACATAAATCTCTCCGTAGATCACCTTCAATGGTCACCAATTAGTCTCTCTAAATCAAGCCCCAAGCTATCCCATCTGTTCTTTGCAGATGATCTGCTTTTATTCTAAAAAATAACTACTACGAGTTGTAATGCTATTATTGATGTTGTCACGACCCAATTTTTCCTCTGTTGGGCACCATGATGGCACCTAGTCGTAAGGACTAGGTAAGCCTAACGTTTCATTGAACAACAATAATAATAAAGGAAATATAACAGTCTCGATATGAAATCTTGACAGAATTTACAATTTCCCAAAATCCGGTAAATACAAGTCATAAGCTCTATGAATATTTCTACCAAATCTACAAAAAGCAACTGTCTAGAAAGAGTAAGTACAGTTGGAAATATACAAGAAGGTGACTCCGAAGCCTGCGATCGCAATAGCAGGTTTACCTTGAGTCTCCTAAGCTTAACTCCACACAGCTACCAACAATCAATACCTGGATCTGTGCAAACAAAAATGCACAGAAGAGTAGTATGAGCACACCACAACGGGTCCCAGTAAGTATCAAGACTAACCTCGGTGAAGTAGTGACGAGGACTAGTCCAGACACCCACTGGTCTAATGAGAAAAGGGCATAAGTAGAAATGACTGAAACAAATATTTATCTATAATTCTTAAGATACAATTAACGACAGGGAAATATGAAGCAGAAGAGAAGTGCAGCAATCAGAACAACGGAACAACAT